>APFE030595336.1:0-20341 GCA_000404065.3 Pinus taeda | reverse complement strand
ATAATTGTGTCCCCTTGTGTGTTTGTCTCATATTTGTTTCAGTTTATGATCTGTATGTCAGTGTAATCTGTAGTAGCGTTTTTCAACATTGTTTAAAATTAAATAACTTGTTGAATGGAATAACAAGTAGGAGATGATAAATCAGTGATTGTAGTAAGATTTTTATTTGTAAGAATTCAAAAATTTTCACATGGTATCAGAGCATTTGAGATCATAGGACATTGAGGCCATTAGCCGAGAGATCCAGCAAATCTGTTGCAAAGAGGCAGTTGTCCAAGTGACAATGTTGATCCAGAGCCAGAGAAGCAGAAGGGGTGATGGAGTGGCCAGGAGGAGCTGATCTAGCTCACGCAGTGACTATGCAGAGCCTGAGGAGCTCAGATTCTTCAGTTGTTGGGGCAGGAGGAGCAGTGCAGATTCGATCTGTGGTGTTGGTGGGATGTTGTTGCTATTGTTGCATAATAGTATCTGTGGAGACAAAACCGAGGTAGAGGTAGTCATTGCCTTAATGGATTTCTTGCTAAAGAAATTTAGGTCCGAGTTGTTGAGCAACAACAAAGGAGGATTGGAGAAGGGGTGATTCGACATTATTTGGCAGGAGGATTTCCGTGAAGGAAATCATGACTTAGAGGGAGTCTAGAAGGAGCTTGTTCCTTAGAGGTTTTCTAACGCCAAAGAAATCTAGATCCAAGTCTTGTTGGGGCAACAACGAGAGAGGGAGAAGAGAATCAGTTCTATACTTGTTTGAGTATAGATGGCAGTCAATGGAATGAGGGATCAAGACAGATTGTATGGAGCATCCAACTTTGTCCTCTGGAAGGTCAGGATATTGACAGTCTTGGACAAGAATCACATCAAGGATTATGCCTTGAAGATGATTGTTGTTCCGGTCAGTGCTAATCCTCTGAAGAAGTACGAGGAGGCCCAAGCGAAGACTAAGTGCATGATTTTGGACGGGGTCAAAGGATCATGTGGTCCCACATATTGCTTAAAAGGACACAACAAGGGAGATGTGGGGGGGCTTTGACCACCTTGTACGAGGGAAATTTCGTTCAGTGAAAGATACTGTTGGAGAATCAACGAAGATAGTACCAGATGCAAAAGGGAGAAGAAATCAATCGCCTCCTCTTCAGGCTGCAAGGGATTCGAGACTAGTTGACTTCCGTGGAGTCTACACCAGATCCTGAGTTTATGGTCAGGATTTCCTTGAATGCAGTCTCTGAAGACTGGGAGACCTTTGTCCAGAACATCTTGGGAAGGGCTTCTCTCCCCAGTTTGGAGGAGATGTGGGCAGATCTTCGATAGGAAGAGATCAAGAGGTTAACCAAATTGCGAAGTGGCGAAAAAGGAGCTAGAGTCAAGAAGGAGGAGGAGGAGGATGTAACTCTCACATCATCGGGACAGTAAGGGCAACAGAAGAGGAAGAAAAAGGACATAACCAAAGACAGATGCTTCAGATTTGGGGAACTGGGACATTTCACCACTCAGTGTCCTTGGAAGAAGGGCAAGGAAGAGAATTCTGACTTGAAGGTTGCTCCAGCGAAAGTTGACAGAGAAGGCGAGGATGACAATTACGCCATGAGTGCTCATTCACCTCTAGAGGACTACACTGGGGCAGGATCCTTGAGGTGCCCAAACTCTTGGATCACATATGGCTATGAGAGCCCTTAATGACAATAGCAGAATGACGGGAGTTAGTTGGTGAGAGGGATGATAGAGCAACAATGGCAGAGCTAGAGTGCCAAAGTCTGAAGTAGAGCAATTGAGTGTTGTAGCAGTGTGGGAGGCACAAAGCAGATACAACAGCAACGCAGTAGCAGTAGAGTGTCATCATGGATTAGCAGCAGAGGTAGCTTCAGCATCACGAGGCATCCATACTGACCAACACGTCAGTTTTTGGGTGAGTTTTCAGTTGCTTCTCAGCAATTGAGTTGTAGTGCAGCAGTTAGCAGTGGCAATGCTATGGGTAGCATGATGCAACATATTGAGAGGGAGCTACAGTACAGATGTAGCAGTGATAGTGGCAGTGTCATGGGCAACAACACAGGATTTAGTAGTGTAGTGGATGAAGGGCAGCAGACCGAGCATCAGCAACACAGAGTACCGATGCCATGGATCAGTGTGATGCTTCTATTGGGAAGTATTGGTAGAGCACATTCCTCGCTAAGAGGGAGTGTTGATTTTGGGTAGCATCAAATGTTCTCTAGCTCCAAAATTTGTGGAGGGGCTAGAATACACGAGATATCCAAAACCCAGAAATCGTTTGGAGAAATTCCACCCAGATTATGAGTTATTAAAAATAATTAATATTTTTAATGGGGTTTCTAAGTCTAAACTTAGGAAAACAAAAATATTAATGGGTATTAATAAAAATATGGGTGAGAAGCTTCTAGGAGACGAGGATCAAGTCTATTTTGATCTTAGCTGTTGATTAAGGACTCAATCTCAACCGTTGATTCATCAACACGAAAAGTATAAGAGGAGGCTTGAGGGTCAGTTGGAGATACACCAAGTTGATCAGTCAGTTCAATTTTTTTGGGGCGAGGTTTGCTGAGAAAATCGAACAAGTGATCTGAGTTGTAGTGAGAGGGGAAAAGGCAGAGATTTGGATTGGAAAGGAGTTCCGAGCCAGAGAGTACGTGGCAGAGAGGTAGTGGTAGCATCAGAGAGGAAACACAGAGGCCTACGCAGCCCAGAAAGGGGCTCAGCGCTGATGTAGGGTAGGAGGGTCTCTTGCAGTGGCAGTGCAGAGTATTTGCCGAAAGTTCTAGATTTTGCCGAAGAAGAAAGGTTCTAAGCCGGGAGGGTTGAATATCAGTATTCTTCCAACAAATCGATTCGATAGAAGGGGTGACGCAGTCTCCTAGAGGCAAGACGTTGGCCCATGTAGGGATTGCGCTAGGATTTCGCAATGTTTGCTGGAGTCAGGCCACTCAGTGGATCAATTGTGACTTGGAGTCAGGCCACTCGTATGTATAATAATTGCAAATTATGTTGTCCAACATGTGGAAAATTATTTAATGCGGAATAATGTCAAGATGATGTATTGATGCAAATGACAGAACGAGAGCAAAAACTTGCAAAACTGGAACAAAAATTAACAGAAAAAGATGAGAAGTTTTGCATCTAAGGGACAATAGCCAAAAATTACTTGTGAAGGTCAAGAAGTCCAAAGAACTAGAGAAAAATTTAGAAGAAGAAAAGGAATGTGTCAAGAAGAAATTCAACGAGATTCTATCAGAGAAGGAAGAAGAAAATTTGCACTTAAAAGACCTGAACCAAAGGTTATTTTAACAAATCAGAGATCTAAAAAATGAGAAGCTTAAAAGTCAAGACATTGAAAATAAGGTGGATGAATAAAAAACCAAAGAACTCTTATGTCTTAGAAACCATAATCAAAGTCTATTCACTCAAATTAAGAAACTTAAGGAGGATAAAAAATCATTAAAAAACAAGTTAGAAGAATTAGTCATGAAAGAAGTATCAAAGTCATTAGACGTAATAGTCCAAGTCAAAGAAAAGGAAACAAATACAGATCCCATTAATCTCACAATTTAAACAAATCCAAACCCAACTGAAGTAAGGACGTACTCAGAAGTTGCAGTTCAAACGATGAAAAACCCAGGTGAAGATTTTGTAACCAACTTAACTAATATATAAGTAGGCCCCTCACTCTCATTTGTAACATCATTCTCATTCTTACATTTAATATATATATATATATATTCTTGTATCTCAATGGAGTTATACATATTCTAGGTCTTTTGGAGAATTTAACTTGAAGAATGAACTTTGTTCACTTCACTGAATTGAACTGCCTCCTTGAGGTTCTATGCAAGTCTTTGTATAGCCTCTTGTGGAATAATTCGGCCTCTCTCTGTTGTCTCTTCCGATAGTAGAAAATCCTCCGGAATCACTCAGTTGCTACTCCTTAACCTTTGATACTCGATCTTTGGCTCAAATTCTTTCTCGCATTGAATCTCTGCTCTGGGAAATTCAATCTACCTAGATCTCACCCTTAGTCGATGTATTTATCTCCATCCCATCATCCTGCTCTTTAATCTCTTGTTAGAAAACCAACGACCATGATTAGATCTCCATCAATGAATAAAATCATCTCAAACTCAATCCGTGTGAGTTTCTAGAGAATTCTCACACTTCCTTAATTAATTGCTATTAATTAACCAATTTCCATAAATTAGACTTAGGAAAAATTTAAATGATGGTTAACTAAATTAATTAAAGCGTTTCACAAGCTTAAAAAACAAGTTAGAAGAATTACTCATGAAAGAAGTATCAAAGTCTTTAGATGTAATAGTCCAAGTCAAAGAAAAGGAAACAAACACAAATCCCATTAATCTCACAATTCAAACAAATCCAAACTCAACTGAAGTAAGGACGTACTTAGAAGTTGCAGTTCAAATGATGAAAAACCCAGGGGAAGATTTTGTAACCAACTTGACAACATCAGAACCTGAAGTAAGTTTAAATCTTGCCACACACATGATAAGGGAAAGACAAACTCCTTATCTTCATCTGAATCACAAGAGCATACATTCCAATCAGTCTGCGTATCTCTATCTCTCAAAACAAAAACATCAAACTTTTGTTCAGAAGGATACTAAAGTGCGCACAATTCAATGCAGTGATAATGATTCTTCATAAGTTTATAGTAATCGAAAGATTCCACAAAAGATTAATTTAGGATGGTCAGATCCTTTCTCCGTGCGACAATTTTATATATCACTCTGATGATCATATCAATTTGTATCAACGAAGATGACAATTTTGAGACGAGAAGAAAACAGAAAAAGAGATGAAGCCTTTTCATCAGCAAGCTTTGAGGACAAAGCTTTTTTCAAGAGGAAGGCAATGTTATGAATAAAATATATTAAATATAAATAATGATGATAATTGTAATAATGATTAGTTAATTAGTAATTAGGGTTGAAGAGGTATGTCTAAATGGGACATGACTTTCCATGAAGAGGAACATGCCTAGTATATAAGTAGGCCTCTCACTCTCATTTGTAACATCATTCTCATTCTAATCCGTAAACTGCCATGAATATTCCACTGAACAATTCATCACAATAGATCTGATAATATTATATTAAAAAATCTGAGATTCTACGCTATTACAATTTTATTTAATTTCTAAATCTGTAGATCTTACTGTAATTAGTGCATGCATGTAAAAGTAAATCATGCAGAAAAGAAGAGAACGACAAAATAATCTCACACACACATAAGACACAAGATATGCTCTCTAGGAAACCCTTTCGGGAGAAAACCCAGCTAGAAGGCGAGGTCGGTTTGCTCTCTTTCTTTGTATGGAAATATGGTTGCAGGTACAAAGAAGTAATGTTTGTGGCTCGTGGGCTACTACAGTGCACAGATCCTCTTTGTATGCTCTATGGAACAAATGTTCTCGAAAGAATGGAATGCCTCTTCCTCCTAGTGGCCCAGTTATAACATAGCCCAATAGCATACTAGTGGTTAAGTTTGACTACATCAACTCTTAACTAGAGTTAGAAAATAGACTCTTCTACACCAAAAACACGTGGCTAGCCCCTTTTCCATGAATAATGGGAGTTGATGCAGCATTCTCTCGAACTATAGGTGTGAAAACATGAATGTCAACTTCTGAGTGGCATAACTTTTGCATATGGAGTCCGATTGATGCGATTCTTGCGCTGAAGGAAAGCTTTTTGTGTGTAAAATAACATGAAAAGGTGTGGCGCATAAGCAACAAAGTTTTACTCCCAAAAAACGTCATTTGATGCCTCAAAATGATCCCGGAAGGTTTCAAACCCCGTTTTGTCAAATTGGGTCCTGCCAGTGAAAACGGTCCCGTGAGATGATTCCTCCACTTTTCTGACTCCCATGAGATGATTCTTTCGAGAGCATTTTGTTCCATAGTTGAGCAAAGATAGCCAAGAGAGTTAGGAGGTAGAGCACACAGAGAGGATTTGTGCACTGTAGCACCCCACGGGCCACAAATGTTACTTCTTTATATCTGTAGTCATATTTCCAGACAAAGAACAAGAGCGAAGCGGCCTCACCTTACAGCTGGGTTTTCTCCCGAAAGGGTTTCCCAGAGAGCATATCTTGTGTCTTATGTGTGTGTGAGCTTATTTTTTCGTTCTCTTCTTTTCTGCATAATTTACTTTTACATGCATGCACTAATTATAGTAAGATCTACAGATCTAGAAATTAAATAAAACTGTAGTAGTGTAGAATCTCAGATTTTTAATATAATATTATCAGATCTGTTGTGACGAACTGTCCAGTGGAATATCCACGGTAGTTTACAGATCAAAAGCTGGCATTTTTCACTGAGTTAGGAATATCATCTGCCACCAAGGCAAGCATTTGTTACCATGACGAGAATATCACCTACCACCGGGGGAGGCATCTATCACCAAATTAAGAAATTGCACAAAAATAAAGACATAAGGAATGACAAATAAGACCTAGGGAAATACAACTTAAGATAAAAGATAATTATGACAAGTGGAGTCTTGGGATTGAGTCCCTTGTGGTGGAAGGACTCTGTATAAGAAAGGGGGAAGTAAGAAGCGGGGATCTTTTAGGGGAAAGAGGAAATACTTGTGATGTCTAGCAATAATAGATAAGAGGCTAATAGATAGAGGCTCATGGGTGGCCGGTTGTTGAGCTGAGCTTACAGTTGGGAGGAGAGTTGTTTTCCATGCCGTCGTTGCGCAGTTACTCAAGTGGTGGGAAGGAGTGAGACGAATTCCAAGTCTTCAGATTACATGTATGCCTTAGTTTTCTTCTTTTCAGGTATTACATGTGGTATCAGAAAGGGTTTCAACCATTGAGACCTATGGGCCTTAGCCTTATTATAAATGTTAGATATGAGTATATATGAATATAGATCTGGTGGATAATGTAGGATGTGCAGATGCATATAGAGCTCAGATTTAGATTAAGTCAAATGATATGAGAAATTTCTACAATTTTTTGTTCAAGAATCTGCTTTCATTAGTCATAAAAGGACCTTTACACAGTCTTAAAAGGACCTTCAGATATTCATTTAGTCTTTACGAAAATCTGAGTCTTAAAACGACCTTCAGATATTTAATTAGGATGTTTGATTTTGCCAGAGCTCTCTCAGTTCAGGGACATCTTGAAATTGCTTCTATATTATAAAATCTACTCAATTTGCAAACAGATGATATAAAAATGCGATCCCACCCCATTGTTTTTTACAGGTCAGTCATATAGATTTAATAAAAAAAGCTATCAATACCGGGAAGATTCTTTTTAGTTCCACCTAGAAAAGTAGATAAATTTGTATCATGATCGTTGTAGGAATCATTTCACACAGTGATCACTTTTTAGTTAGCCATATTAAGTATCAAGCCCTCAAATTGAATAGTATTTGAACGCTTAATGCTGCTTGGCTGCTTCATAAATCTGTTTTCACTCCTTTTTCTGCTTACTAGCTATTCTCCAAGATGATTGTAATCATCAGGAATCAGTTCAGTTCGATTTTTTTTAAGAAAGCGTTTAAAAGGATCGTATTTGATGGATATCATCTCCTTCTATTTTTTAAATGGCCACAAAATTGAAGGAACAGTTTGGTTTAAAAGAGAATTGGTTTCCTATTTCATGGATATGGTTTACATTTATCCTTAGTTTGTAGAGTTTTGAATTAAGAGTGAATGGAATGACACATCTATTTTAGAATTGGAAAGAGCATAAAGCTGTGGAAAGTTTCATTATAGAGGAAGACATGATCTTATCATAGGAAGTAAACATCTGCCACAATGTAATGAAGTTGTGGAGGGTTTGTCCATTCAAGGGTTGCTGCAACAACACCACATTGATCTTGCAAGTAGATCACACCTCTATGGAGTGGAGATCTGATATGCCAGTATGTTATGAGATCTGAGCTATATTAATGGCAATGATTCTTTGAGCTATTTTAATAGAAAAAAATTTCTAATGTTACAAGTTACAACCTTAGATTATTCTTAGAGAGAACACTCCAATCCCCATTGTAGGGTTGAGCAGGTTGGAAGGAGAGGATTCTATTTCATGGTGACATCCATAGTTTAGTGTCAGGCTTGTTACATAGAGGATCCATCATCTGATCTGACCCAACAGAGGAATTTCACATAGTAATAAATATACTATATAACAATTGCATTACATAATACTCACACATGCTTATTTTGTGAAGCACTGTGAAAAATATAATATATTGCCGCTCTCGACATGGCGGTGTTTCATTATTTCAATAGGAAATATTGAATTTTAATATATTGTTGCTCTGGATATGGTGCTATTTCATTATTTTAATAGCCAATATTGAATTCTACATATTTTTTATTTATAAATATAAATACTAAAATAAACACAAGTGCAGCCTTAACTCATAGAGATCAGCAACTGAAATAACCGAGACAAACACGCAAGGGACACTGTTATTTTGGACAATCTTCCCCAGAAAAGCCCAATGCAGGAAAACCGGTGCGCAGATATGAGGGTTTTATTATTATACAGATTCTAAGTACTACTAAGGTGCCAAAGATTGCTTACCCAATAGAGATTTTTACACGACAGTAATACCTCTTCTTGGAGACAGATATTCAACCTCTCGGCACCAGTCTGCCCCACAAAAATTCTTCCATCGCTGCCTCTTGGCCCTGTGTCAGCCCTGCTAGCCTCAGGGTAGCTCCTAAAGCCTCTGCGTCAGCCTCTTGGCTCTCTGCGTTCTCGCAGGCCCTCTGCGCCACCCAAGCTGGCCTCTCTAGCCTCTGCGCAGTCCCCAACTGCCTCTGCATCAGTCTATTCAGCCTCTGTGCTGTCTCCAGCTGCATTTGCGTTAGCCTAAACAACCTCTACGTTGCCTCTCTGGGACTATCCCTGCCTCTCTGCTATGTACTCACTGCCCCTCGCTGTAACAGACCACTAGTTCGAATTTTCTTAGCAAGCCCCGCTCCAAAAAATCGAACTGACTGATCAATTTGGTGTATCTCCGACTGACCCTCAAGACTCCTCTTATACTTTTCCTGTTGAGTTTTCAACAGCTGAGATTAAATCCCTAATCAACGGCTAAGATTATATTTGGCTTGATCCATGTCATTTAGAACATTTTCAACCAGTTTTATATTAATACCCATTAATATTTTAATTTTCCTAAGTTTAGACTTAGGAACCCCATTAAAAATATTAATTATTTTAATATCTCTCCAACCAGGTGAAATTTCCCCAAACCATTTCTGGGTCTTGGAGATCTTATGCGCCTTAGCCTCTCCACCAATTTTCATGGCTAGAGCACATCTGGTGCTATCACAAATCAACACAATTCCGCTTCCATGACAAATATTTTAATTTGATATCTTAATTTGAGAAGAAAAATATTGGGAGTGAATCGTTTGTAGTTTGAGAGGGTTAGAAGTTCTTTAAGATTGCGTAGTCTAACCAGAGTGATTTTTTGCCCTGAAAATCATGAAAATTCTGGCAATATGTTGATAAATTTCTCTAGGGATTTTTGTAAATCCAAGCTACAATTGTTAAGCCTCAAGATTTTGGGTGCCTTAGAAGTTCTTGATGGTGCTGAATCCCTTTCCACTTTGAAAAACATGATTTAAACACTCCTTCTGCAAAATTTGTTGAAATGTTTTTGCCTGGATTCCGGCCCAGAGTGGTCGTCCAGGCAATTCCTCCATGTCGTTAGACTTGTCCCTTTAAGACAGGCAAGATACTCTTTAAGATATAGAAATGTGCAACTGCCGACATCCTCTCACGTAAGAAGTCATTCTTTCACCACCAGGCAGGTCTCCCATTATAACGTACAAGTATTCTGTGTCCTAGAATGGAAATTTCACAATGCATCGACTATCAATTTCTGCACGCAGGTTCCTGTTTGAACTAACATGTTCCACCTTAAGAGCATCTATTTACCTTAGTTCCTTCCATCAACATTCTGATTTTTTTTAAGCTGTCGTTCCAGAATCATTTGATACTCAATTGTATTTGGCTAAGTACAATGTGAGGCTGACACCGCTTTTCTTATATTGTCAGTCTGATGTGTCTGATGCAACTGGAGTTTTCTCTTTCGCACAAATATGCTCAATAAATCTTCGTTTCCTAGATGTCATAGGAGTTGTTGCTTTGTAGCTATAAGAGGCCTGCGTACATTATGGTTGTTGCTTGCTAGCTTCACTTCTACAATAGTAATCTCAATAATCACTCTTTGAATTGTTGAACAAATCCTCTAGCATACTTTTATCAACCATGATAACCAGATGTCATTACTCTGTCATAAAGCGAGTGAATAGCCAAGATACTCTCTAAGATATAGAAACCTGCAACATCTTGTTGCATAAGAAGAGATTCTAATTTCTATCACCGCCAGGCAGGTCTCCCATTATAAGGTTTAAAGGTACAAGTATTCCTTGACCTGCAATGAAAATTTCACAATGCATCGGCTATCAATTTCTGCAGACAGGTTCCTCTTAGACCTCATAGCATCTATTTACCATAGTTCTTTCCATCAACATTCTGGTTTTTTTTAAGCTGTCATTCCACAATCTTTTGATACTCAATTACATTTGGCTAAGTAGAATGTGAGGTTGATGCTACTTTTCTAATATTCTCAGTCTGAGACTCTGATGTGCCTGATGCAACTGGAGATTATGCTCTTCTGTACAAATATGCCAATTTTTTTGGTTTCCTAGATGTCACAGGAGTTGTTACATTGTAGCTATAATAAGCCTGTGAACATTATGGCTGTCGCTTGTTAGCTTCACTTTTACAACAATAAGTTTTGTGTGTTGTGACTTTGAGGATTTGGCACCTCATCTCTGACATTTACAGGTGTATACTTAGGTTTATATTCATGATATGCTCTCATCTCACTTGGAGTTGTGATCCCCTTATTGTGTAGGGTTTTTTCATTCACCATGCAATGCCCCAATCTCTGATCGAGGAAGACTAGTTTATCACAATGGTGTCCTCAAGAGCATAGTCACTCTATAATCCATCACAACCATTGTTGCATTCTGTTCATGTACTTGAAGATCCACGAATAGAATTGTGGATGGGTCGATTTGTTGGGCCATTTTGAAAATACATGACTAAATATTCTTGCTGTAAAATCAGATTGACAGTTTTGGGTAGATGCTTGTAGCCCATTTTGACTTAGTTTTTTGATCTATTGCTGTATATTGTTAATGTCTTTCAGAAAAAAGATCAGTCTGATGTGAGGTTGACACTTCTTTTCTGATATCCTCAGTCTGATGTGTCTGATGCAACTGGAAGATCCACGAATAGAATTGTGGATGGATTGATTTGTTGGGCCATTTTGAAAATACACGACTAAATATTCTTGCTGTAAAATCAGATTGACAGTTTTGGGTAGATGCTTGTAGCCCATTTTGACTTAGTTTTTTAATCTATTGTTGTATAGTGTTAATGTCTTCCAGAAAAAAGATCAGTCTGATGTGAGGTTGACACTGCTTTGATGATATCCTCAGTCTGATATGTCTGATGCAACTGGAAGTTTCTATTTTGTACAAATATGCCCAGAAAATTTTCGTTTCCTAGATTTCATAGGAGTTGTTTCTTTATAGCTATAAGATGCCTGTGTACATTATGGTTGTTGCTTGTTATCTTCACTTCTACAATAGTAATCTCAATAATCACTCTTTGAATTGTTGAACAAATCCTCTAACACACTTTTATCAACCATGATAACTGGATGTTGCTACTCTGTCATAAATGGAGTGAATGGCCAAGATACTCTTTAAGATATAGAAACATGCAACATCCTCTCAAATAAGAAGAGTGATTCTATCACCACCGGGCAGGTCTTCCATTATAAGGTACAAGTACTCCTTGTCCTGAAATGAAAATTTCACAATGCGTCGGCTATAAATTTCTGCACAGAGTTTCCTCTTAGACCTCACATGTTTCACCTTTAGAGCATCTATTTACGATAGTTCCTTCCATCAACATTCTGTTTTTTTTAGGTTGTCATTCCACAATCATTTGATACTCAATTGTATTAGGCTAAGTATAAAGTGAGGTTGATGCTGCTTTTCTAATATCCTCAGTCTGATATGTCTGTTGCAACTGGAGTTTATGCTCTTTTGGACAAATATGCCCAATAAATTTTGGTCTCTCAGGAGTTGTTGCTTGTAGCTATAAGAGACCTGCGTACATTATTGTTGTTGCTCAATCCTTGTTAGCTTCACTTTTACAAAAGTAAGTTCTATGTTTTGTGACTTTGAGGATTGGGCACCTCAGCTCTGACATTTACAGGGGTATACTCATGCTTCTGTTCATGATATGCTCTCATCTCACTTGGAGTTTCGATCCCCTTATTGTGTAGGTTTTTTACATTCACAATGCAATGCCTCAATCTCTGATCAAGGAAGAGTAGTTTATCACAATGGTGTCGTCAATGGCCATGTGCTTTAATCTTTGTCAGAAATGTATTGAACCACTGGTGTTCACTTATTTTTTCTTTTGTGAAAACAGTTCATAAGAAAAAAATGCATCCTTCACATCACGTCACAAGCGGTCACAAGCTGTAAAATTCTCTAGATCAACGTTCTCTTCATATTGCCTGAATTTACCAAATTTATATGCAATCCAAAACTTCATTTCTCCATTCTTATCATCTCCAAAAGTGATTTTGCTCTCAAAAAAATGGAAAGTGAAACAATTGGTATTTCATTCTTCAAACTTGTTTTTGAACATTTTCTTGATTCCATAGGAACAACCGAAGTCTTGATGAGCCCACCCGATTGTACAGAATGCATTAAAATTTTGAAATATTTTTTGCTGAAAATTTCAGAAATACTTACCAACGTTATCTTGAAAAAGAGATCTGGTCCATCAAAACTGCAGTGATCCATGGGTTCAACTTTTGTTAACCTTGGTAGAGGAGTGGGAATTTCAATTCCTTTATACACCATGTCATCTCCAAAACTTCAACTGTGGAGAGGTCAGACAAAGTTTCTTTCACAACTGAAAGATCATACCCTGTCTTGTTCAAATCCCATATTTGAGGTGTCCTTATTCATCACTTCAATATTCGGTCAGATGAAGCTCACCTTCATACTTGCTTAAAATGACTATTATTTGCCTGAAAAATAGATGTTGAAAATGGTTCAAATCTTTGATGGGAAGTTTAGCAATGCAATCCTCATCATTAAAAATTTGCAAATTCATTAGGTTCTCTGTCTCTTGGCTATACTCATCCTCCTCATCATACGAGGGTCGTCATCATCATTTGGAGCAACAATTTGAAAAACCTTGAGATTATCTTTCAGATTAGTTCTGTCATCTTCATCAACAGCGGGCTTATCTGATTCTATTCTTCTTTTGAGAAGGGAATTTCCCTCCTTGACTAACTGCTCTTTGCCCTCATCACATCCACCATATCCAGCATATCCCATAACAAACCTGTGATAGGGTCAAAGTTAGACTTCCCTCTTGGTGGTCATCATCAAATACTGATGGCCCTTCAAAGCACAATATATATGATATGATCTGCCTCTATTTTGTCCCAAGTATAAGGCCTGATCCAAATCGATGAGAAAATTATTACAAGTGTCAAGGCTACTGTTCAAGATTATCACATGTTGTTACCTCAACGCCAAAAAATCGATCAGCTCCAAATTTTATTCATGTTTAATTACAAGTCCCCCTTTTAACTACCACTGAGTTTGGTGGTTGGTTGGAAGATAATAGAGGAACATTATAATCTGTACCTAGCTTCTTCTCTGCAGAAGTAGATCATCATGCTTCAGAGGGACTTCAAAACTTACTTTTCCTTAAATCTGGATTTCCATTATCTTCAAGGGCTTAGAAGGATATTCTTCAACCAATACTTCATCCATTTTTTCTTAGCAATGCCTTTGTTACCTTCAAAAAGACCAAGAAGGCCTTCTTTGGGCTGCATGAACACCTGATGCAATTCGTTCTTTTTACTTCTAGGGGGTAAGTGAATAGCATCGTGAACATGTCCTCATGCTATACATGCTATACATGTCCTCGTGCTCTTTTACAATATGGAGAACTAAAGAAGGATCACCAACATCTTTTGGACTTTCTTCCAACCAATCAGCTTTGTAGCGATTAGGGGACCCAGGGATACTCTTGACATCAATAACCTTGTACATTTGAAATATCCACGAAGCCATATTTCACTACATGCAAAATTTCCACCATGAGACAAGATGTAGAATTCAAATAGATTCCCCTCCAATGTGATATACAATTCCATGTGTAACAGATATCCTCCTTGAATTCTGTTACACATAAAATTCTGTGACCATAGGGGCTCTTGTGGTATATGTTGCTTAAAAATGAGTAGCATTACAAGGCAGCAATGAGATCCTCTTTCCAGTCTTTCTTATATGGTGCAAATGTTCTTGCATGATGGGTCTCATAACAACGGTGAAGGAGACATAAGATCTTCGCTTATCAAGAGTTTAGTAGATTTTCTTTCCTGCAAATAGAACTTCTCCTCTAAGTTGGACCTGTTTCCGATTTCTCTTATTGCATGAAAGTGAGTTATATTGATTTTAGGATAATCAGAACCCTTTGGGATGAAGGTAACTTCAGTGTTGCAAACTTTTATTGGCATTTGAACAGATATAGAGGTAGTCTTGACTTTGTCAGCTTCTTGCTCTTTTGCTTTTCCATTGATATATAATTATAAACAAAATTTATCTCTAGTTTAGGGATTCCACTAGTATCTGCTCAAAGCCATCCACAATAGCTGTTGGATTCACAAAGAAACTCCTAGCCGTCAGCAGAGCAGATACAATTTTTCAGTGGAGTTCACAACTGCAACGTCTGTACACCCTTATAGAGGTGGAGATCAGTGACCATATCCATTTTTTCCCTCTACTTTCATTAATTCCATGACCGTTTCAAACATCCACCAAAGTAGACAGACCACCATCGGTTTGGGAATACGAAGAACCCTCCCATGGAGGACGTGACGGGACCATCAACCTCGAGCCAACTCTGAGGTGATACCATTGATAAAAACTTTATTTTTGGTATTGAAGTTATTTCTGTCATTGCTTGTCTTTTATATTTCTATTTCTTTTGCTACATTTCTTCCTTGCAGATCTATAAGTAATACAGGGAGGTATGTGTTGTGCTGTAGTTGGTCTGGAGAGAAAATTTTTGAAGGGAAGATTAACACTGCAGGAGCATGGGAGGCACAGACAGCAGCTGAATTAACGTTGGGGAATTGTGAATAGACCCTCTTCAGACAACTGCACATTGCCCTCCTTGCAGGGGTGGTGGAGGCCAGACCTGCCAACTTCTTCACTCCTCTGCAGCAACTGGGGGGTGGTTTCCTCTTCACGTCAAATATCAAACACACTGAGTCAGATCTGAGGTGACCATTACACAACTAATGCCATTAATATTGTAGGCGTACGTTTTGTCAATTTTGATTTTTGTTATGGTTTCTACGGTTTCCCCTGTGCCTCTGACTGTATGTGGTTATTGACAGTCATATTTATTTTCTGTAGCTTATATTTCTTGATGTGTAAGCTGTTAGGGTTTCTGTATTTCGGGGTTTATTTATACAAGTTCTTCTGCTTAAGCCCTCGTATCTTAAAAATTCTTTTACTTATTCATTTATTTTATTTTGAACGGAAATTTGGCTGTCAAGGCTATATTGTGTTCTGCATTTTATTCTTTGTAGCTATTGTATAAAATTTTGTTTGCAACCTTGTTAGAGTTCCTACTCTTGGTCGTTTTATGTGAAGAGTTATTTTTTGGCAACTGCTTAAAATTTTGGCTTTGGAGAGTTTTTCCTTTTAGTTTATGAATTGCATTTGTCATCCTTTGGACACAACAGTTTTTCATATTCTTATGGAATTTGGTATTGTTTTTTCGTAATATGTGGATAAATAAACAATTTTGACCAAAAAAATTGCTTTGTGATGATTTACAAGTATATCTGTTAGTTATATTCCAGATTCAAGATGCAGATCTTTGTCAAAACTCTTATTAAGACCATCACTCTCGAGGTTGAGAGCGTTGACACCGTTAAAGATGTCAAAGATAATATCCAGGCCAAAGAAGGGATTCCCTCCGATCAGCAGTGTCTGATCTTCGCAGGAAAGCATCTTGATGACGGACTAACCCTTGCTTATTGCAACAATCAGAAGGAATCTACCCTCCACCCTTCTCTCTGTTTGAAGGCTGGTATAGAGATCAAGCTTAAAAAAGGCTAACGCTCTAAAATGAGTGCCAGAGCTTCAGCAAGATAGTTGAAGAAGTGTATCTTCCTTTTTACTGGTATTTGCATAACGCTAAGGGTTTATAGGAATTTCCCCTTTATCATGTATCATTGTCTACCCAAACCCCTTCAGCGGCTCAGTATAGTGCGAAACCACCACATCTATCCCCTGTAAGAGGTGTATCAGTGCTCATATCCATTGGTTCCTCCGGGGTTTCTACCAGTAATATTTTGAATAATGAAAATAGAACGTGGGTGCCTCACACCCCACTTTGAGTAGATTGCGCAACCACAACATCTATCCCCTTTAATAGGTGCAGATCGGTTCCTCCGGGGACTTATACCAGGAATATTTTGGATAATGAAAATAGGACGTGGGTGCCTCACACCCACTTTAAGCCCTGGATATCTGATGATTCCACCACTCATTATATCCTTGAAAGAGTTTCAATGTTTTTCAAAATTAATCTTTTAGAAAATCAGACAGACAACATTATCTGATGCAATAGAGAATGATGAAAGGGAGTGCACCAAGTCACACAAGTAGTGATTATCTTCAACCACATGGACATGGGGATGACATTTCAACTCCCAGATGTCATCAATTCCAAGAGTCTTTCAGCCTTTCGTCCAATAGTTAATATGGGATTCGAACTATGACAAAGGAGGCATGTTGATTATCGATTTCAACAAAAATAGCCGAAAATCAGTTTAGTGGAATTCCACTGCAAATCCAGAACATGTCATGTCAGTGTTTATCTCAGTACTATTTTCCATACTTTATCTTCGCCAGACTCGATCTTAAATGTCTTTTATTGCCAGCGTTAGTCTTCCAAGGGGGTTGAAGATATCGGAGTAGTCGTTAGCAGTTTTTTTATATACAACTTTCTTATTCTGCCAAGGAGGATGAAGATATTGGGGTAGTTGTTATCATTGGTATCCTGGATTCTTGTTCTCTAGAGTTGGATCTTGGGCAACATTGCAGAATAGCTTGCTTCAGTGAGAAAGTCATTGGAGATGACAACTTCGGTCCAATTCCGTTTGTGTCCACCAGACATAATCCTCCTTTCTAAGGGGGTTGGTTTTAGTCAATAATACATGCTTTTAGGAAAACTAAAACATTAAGCAGGTGCTGTTTGCAATCTGATTTAATGGTTATTTATGTAGTGAAGTTCTTGTAAGTTATTTATTGAATATTCTGCTTTTTAATTGCTGAATGAGTTTTCCTCTTGTTTCTTATTCTCAACTCTTTGCTCTTTTCTGTTGTGTCTGCAGATTGTTTTCTCGAAGAAAACCAACTTAATATTCCTCTTCTTTTTGCTGCGAAAGCTCATTCCTCTTTTTTCTATTCATTCACTCTCATTTGCATCATCCCTCCAATGACTATGTTTTCGCCAGCAGCTCGATTGCCAACTTGGGTCATATGCTATGTGTGCCGTTCTTTAATATACTTCGTGCACCAAGATCGTTCCCTTTCATTGTTCCATGTCTTCTTTTTGAAAACACAATGTCTATAACAAAATTCAATGCCATAATCTCTGGTCTCTTTCACTTGGCAATGCTTATGAATGGGCGGTGACAAAAAAATTGGGCAGATCATTTGAGGCTGATCTAGTTGCTTTTATGGAGAAGGAATCATGTCCCCAATTAGAACGCCGAAAGTATCATCGGGTTGTGTCAGAGTCAGCCCTTGATGTCCTTAACAAATTGAGCGAACAACAGCAGAAACAACTCCTTAAAAAGAAAGCCAATAGGCTTTATTAGAAAGAATTGGCTTTAGCTTTTCCTCTTTTAACAACCTCTGCTAGGAGTTTATTGTCTTTACTCTTTACTGTTTCAAGGGATTTCTTTCCTTCATGTTTGTCTTGATTTGATTGGGATTCTGCAGCATAAAGCTTGGGCAACGTCTTTACAAATTGCCTTTCCTTGTAATGTTCTTTGACACTAACTGGAGACCTGAATTTAGGACAAGATTCAAGCGAGCACAATTTTGAATAAATATGGTTGCAGGCCTGGTAATTTCAGGTTATGGTTTTGCTGATGTATTAAGAAGTTGGAGATATGAATATTGCACTTGATCATGCTGGGTAATATGGTGATGATGGGATCCTGAAAAGTGGTTAAGTTTAAGCCATCACCTTTTGGGGAGTCAGAGTAACAGATATTTCACGAAATATTTGCATGTTTATTATGAAAGCAGCAGCCTTGTCATTCCAACGTACATGGCTGATTATGCCTACGAGAAATGATTGTGCGGCAAGATAATATTATTCTGGGGTGTATTTATGACTATGAATCACAATGGGAGTCTGCTTTCGAGAATTGCTAATGCCCATAGATTGTTGCCTACGATGACTCTTACGTATCTTAGATTTCAGTGATCCAGCATAATTCTTTATTGGCTTCCTCATTTTTGTGATTCTGAGTCATTTTTATTAGGTGTGAACTTGCTTAAGAGAGGTTGAGGGTGAATTTTCTATATTTCGAAGTTATGTTCCGGTCTATTTGGAAGTTATGTTCCGATCTATTTGGCAGATATATGTAGGCTTATTTATTCCTAAACATTATAAGATGTATTCCATATTTGTATATCTAATTACACAGATGGGACAAACCAGAAAAATTGTAGATCTCTCTTTTGTGTAACTACGCTCACCCTTTTTATTATATTTGAATAGCTTTGTGTTAATGTTCCTTGCTCATTTAGATTGAAATTCTAATACAAATCTAAGCAATTAGCATACCAACATCAATAACTTCAGTAGCAATGTATATGTGAATGTTTCAAGGTTAGCTTGTTAACATCACTTCCTAATGTTTTGAATGGGATCCTTGAATTTCAAATAGAAATAGAACAACCGATAACTGAAGTTAGTGATTTCTTGTAGGCAGCCAAGTATTTTCAGGGCTTATAAGCATACAATTTCACTTGTTCTGATTTAGCTATTAGGATAGATAGAACTTAAACATTGGTCATTTTTTGGAAGGAAATCAAACCAGAAAATATCATTGAAATTACTTTTCTTGTTCTAAGTGCCTTGGTCATGATAACGATTTTATGTTTTTTTTCAGAAACAAATTTTTTTATGGAGCTTATTTTTATTGTTTTAACAGTCTTGGTTATTGTAAACATTTCTGGTTTTCTAGGAACAATTGTTGGTGCAATAAGCTAAAAGTCTTTGTTATAATGGATGCAATTTACAATCAAAGCAATGCATTTCCTGTGCATTTTTTTTGTTATATATTCTACTATTTTTATGTTTACAAGTGTTTTGATATTCACTGCTTTGCAGTTAATTGTTATTGCGTTGAAGCATATTGATAATAAATGTTTGAAGCATACTAATAACAAGTGTTTTAATATTCACTTAACTACACTGATAAAAAAGTGTTTTGATATTCACTGCTTTGTAGGTACAATCTGCACTGAAACATACTGATAACAAGTGTTTTGATATAGGTGTTTATTAAGCATTTTGTTGATCATTATTTACTTGACATTAACTTTTGAGTGATTAGAAATATCAATCATTTTGTTAATCTCTATTTACATTAAATGACATGGATTTTCAAATGTGATAAGATGGTCGGTCATTGACATCATTAATATCTGATGTTAGAAATATAAGATGTCATTGACATCATTAAAAAACAATTTTGATCATCATAATGAATATGGTCTTTAATATGTAATATCACATTTTAAAAATGCTTGTTGAATCAATGTTTTCCTTGGTCCGGACAAAGTGCTAAGATCAATATTTAATCTTACAATTAAGACTAATATTTAATGTTACAATTATTGTATCTTGAAATAGAGTTACTTTATTGGTGTACATGACCTCTGGTGATTTATTAATTCTCGATGAGGGTAAATAAATGATCTATATGATTTTCACTTAAATATTATTGATGATCTAGTTTCAAAGAGTTATTTTGCCACTGGACACATCTTCTTTTAACATCACATCATGTATGTTGAATTAATGCTTAGGATTTATAGGGCATTTGAAAATGTTACACTTTGATGGAAATTTATGATTCATGGTTGGATGATCTATTTTCAAAGAGCTACTTTGCCATGGG
>APFE030595335.1:24785-37443 GCA_000404065.3 Pinus taeda | reverse complement strand
AAAATAAAAACTTTCTTTTATCCCTTTCTTTTTTTCCACCTGTTGCCACCCTTCAGTGTTGGGAGTGGCAATTACAATGGATAGTTGTTTTGTATTTATGGGAGAGTCTTTGTCAGAATCAAATCCTTCTGATCCATAAGTTTGCTTGTTGCTAGATGTTTCCTTTCCTGTTAGTTGGGATTCTTGTTACTGCAAAGTGTTGTTGGGGTCTTCCTCCTTTGGTGTGTTGTTTTGGGCCTTTTGGACATCCATTTATACTTTACATTCTATTGTTTCTACTTTGTCTTCTTCTTCATCCAAGGGGGTTGTGTATTGCCATCCTTTTGGCTTTTCCTGTTGCTTCTTGTTCCATTTGGGGATTTGTTTTTCTTGTGGACAAGCATTGTGGAGGTGGCCTATTTGTAGGCATCCATGGCATCAGAAAGCCATATTTTCGTAAACGGTTGTGTCCATTGTGTATTATTGAAATTTAATGTAATGTTTTCTGGTAGTTCGTGTCTAAGATCTACTTCAACGGACATCCTAGCAAAAGTAAATATTCCCCTTGTAAGTCTATCCCCATCAACCTTAAGGAATTTTCCCAGGGTGTTCCCTATGGCTATTAAAACATTATGATGCCAGAAGTGTAAATGAAGGTTGTTCAACCTAGCCCAAAGTGGCTTCTTTGTTACTACCATTGTGTTGGCATCGAATTCTGGAAACTAAGGGGCCATGAGGAGCCCCACATTGCCCTAGAACCATGGATCTTTATTGAGGATATGTTCCCTTTCCTGTATTGTTCTGAATCTAACTATAAAAAATCCCTTGGGGCACAAGTATATTTCACAATTTGGTGACCATGCAACATATATCCATCGGTGCAAAACATCATATTTTGGCCAAAACCCATTAAATCTACATATAACTGCTTTGGAATAGAGATTTGAGTACAAATCAGTTACCTGAGGCATTACAATGGTGAGAGCAGGATTCTCAAATTTTTGTTCTACATTGTAGGGCCCTGGTAGCTGAGGCAGTGTTGCTGGTTGGGTTTGTGCTTTGTCATTAGCTTTAACTGCATCCTTGAAAGAGCCTGTGCTTTTTGAGCTAGTTCTATAACATCCACTCGGCAGACACAGGTTGATCATTATGGTCGAGTTTGTGGATATTCCATAATCTTGAAGTGTGTAGTTATCCTGCAAACTGTGACCTGAGTAGATCAGATTTTTCCTGCATGTTGGTATATTGAGGTGGTTCTGTATTTTAAGCCTTAAATCCTAGATCCTCCACCCCTTCCACAGTCTCCAACATATATGCCTGGCTTCCAAAATTTTAATGAAAATTTGTATCAGATTCCCCTCAATAGTGTGAGGGTCTGCCTAAGAAGGGGCTCGGTCTGTTGCCCATGTGCCCGAATCTAATGTATCTAAGAATATCAATGCTCTATCTGGTTCTCTCTTCTTTTGATCTGGGCTATTTGGTGGATATTTGTATTTTAGTGCGCCATCTGGTTCTTTCCTTAGCATATATGGACTAGTATACCTGACATTGCCTTTTGTCAGATACCCACTTGCTGGATCCCAGACACCTTCTGGATGTGTCTTTTTGTTGAAATTGTAATTTCAACTGCAGTTCTTACCTTGCGATGCGATGAGATCGCAGATCACAAATCGCATATATGTTTGGAGCCTCCGTTTTGATCACTTGACTTCTACGATTGCGATGATGCGATGCGATCCGATCGCAAATTGCAAATCGCACCAATATAATTGTGTTCCATTTTTCCCTCCAGTAGATTGTGTTTCTGCGATGCGATCCAATTGAATTCAACGATTGAAGTACAGGCCTGCAGCAAATAAATATGACGTGAAGTAAAAGTTTCTTTACTGCCAGCTTTGTCAGTAAAACAGGAAATGTAATTTACTGTGGGTTGGTAAGTTTTGGTGAAGTTTTAATTTTATTTCAGCGGGAGTATGGGCACAAGTAAAGGTTGGTAAAAGCATTTAATTTTAATGTTTTTTTATTTTACGGCAGCATGGCAAGTGAAAATGGATGTAAATTTTTTTTGTTGTTGTCATATATATATGTAATGTTTCTTGTTAAGAAGATAGGGGGAAAAATGTAGCAGCGCGTATGATAATATACACAGCAGTGTAAATGAAATGTAATTGAAAAGTGAGGCACAGCAGTGCATATGAAAAAGTTCTGAATATGCAAAAGGGAGCATGCAGCAGCGTGACAAAACTCTGTGTAATTTCCACACAGCAGTGAATGTAAACTTTCTGCAGTTGAAGACTGTTTTTACAGCAGTGAATGTAAAAGAGATTTTTACACACAGCAGTGTAAAATCTCAGGAGGAGACAGAGTATTTGTTCTTTTTTGTTGAAATTTTATTGGTGAATCCCTCTGAGTGAAAGAGGATGAATTTTGTATCACTCTTTTATTAATGAATGCAAAGTTTTTTTTTTGTGTGAGAAAAACTTTGTGTGCTTAGAAATTTTTTAAAGCTTCCCTGTGCAAAAGATCCTGGAGACCAAATCAAAGCATTGTCTCTGTGTGCAGTTTTTGATGTTTTTTGGATTTTAACAGAAAAATTCCCTAACAGTGGTATCAGAGCTAGTTCAGGCTCTTTGAAGGTGTTAAAGAAGCTGAAGAAAGTTTTTTTTGCTGAAGCAACTTCTCTAGCAGCGTAAAGACTCAGCAAAAGGATTCAGGTATTCCTCAAAGTTTTGTTTTGTGTTGCTGCTGAAGAAACAATCAGTATTTTTAAATACACAGTCAAATATTTAAAGCATAGTAAAAGAGTGCTAGAATGGCCAGTACCAGCACCAACATGAGTATGTTTAATCCTCAATTCCCATAGTTCAATGGGAAAAACTATGACTATTGGGCAATAACCATGAAAGCCCTGTTTGCCTGTCAAGATTTATGGGAACTTGTTGAACATGGTTTTGAAGAACCAACAGATGAGAATGAATTTAACAGATTAACTCAGGCAGAGAAAGACCTATTGAAGAGAAATAGGAAGAAGGATTCAAAAGCCCTTGTATTTTTGCATCAAGCAATGGACAAGAGTGTGTTTCCAAGGATAGCAACAGCTAAGACATCTAAAGAAGCATGGAAAACTCTCAAGACAGCCTATCAAGGCATGGAGAAAGTGAAGACAACAAAACTACAGTTGTTGAGGAGAGATTTTGAGAATATGAACATGAAAGAGTTAAACAATATTGACTCATTCTTCACACATGTGATTGGTTTGGTCACACAGATAAGAACTCATGGAGAAGTTCTTGAAGAAAGGAGGATTGTGGAGAAACTTTTGAGGGTCCTTCCCTCAAAGTTTGATGTGATTGTCACCACCATAGAAGAGACAAAGGATCTCTCAAACTTTTCAGTTTATGAACCTCATGCATGACTGATAACACATGAGCAGAGGTTGAGTAGAAATGAAAACTCATCTCTAGAGCAAGCCTTCAAGACCCAGATGTCCTTTCGAAGAGGAAGAGGTCAAGGCAGAGGAAACAAAAGAGGAAGAGGCAGAATCCAGAACAGAGGTGGAAGGAATAGTCCAACAAATGCTCAAGGAAGAGGCAGCAACCCAAATCAGAACCAAGGTCAAGGCAGCAGCCAACAAAATGTTCATCATCATGCTCAAGGACAGAGGTATGAAAAATCCAATGTCCAATGTTATTATTGCGAAAAATATGGGCACTATGCAAATGAATGTAAGAAGAAGCAGCATGATATGAATAATATTTCTAGTGCAAATATCACTAGAGAAAATATCAGCCAAGATAATGTTTTGTTAGCTTGTAACATGGCTGAAACAAACATTGAAGATATATGGTTTCTAGATTCCGGTTGTAGGAACCATATGACAGGAAACATAGCCTTGTTTTCTGCTTTAGATCAAAGTGTGAAGTCACAAGTCACACTTGGGACTGATAGTAAAATTTCTGTTATGGGTAAAGGGAAAGTTAAAATATTTACAAAGAAAGGAGAAAGAAAAACCATGGCAGATGTCTACTATGTCCCTGGAATGAGATGTAACCTCTTGAGTATTGGAAAACTTGTCCATAAGGGGTACAATGTTTTCTTTAAGAATGATGTATGCACCATCATGGATATAGCACCCAGCAAAATATGTATTGCTGAAGTGAAGATGACGAGGAACAGAATGTTCCCTCTCAAAATAAGAGCAGATTTGAAAAACAAAGAAGAAATTGCAGCAGTTACCCAAGAGGCTTTCCAAAGCCAACCAAAAGATGAAAATTGGTTATGGCATTTTAGATTTGGACATCTCAACTTTGGAGGTCTTAATTTGTTGAGAAGAAAAGGGATGGTAAGAGGATTACCATTGATAGAGAAACCGGACAGCCTTTGTGAAGGTTGCATATTAGTAAAACAACACAGAGAAAGTTTTCCATCAGGGAAAAGCATAAGGGAAAAAGCACCCTTAGAGATTGTCCACTCAGATGTATGTGGACAGATGCAAAACCCATCACTAGCAGACAACCAATATTTTCTAACATTCATTGATGATTTTACAAGAAAAACTTGGGTTTATTTCCTGAAGAACAAAAGTGAAGTGTTTGAAAAATTCTGAAATTTCAAAGCACTTGTGGAAAATCAAAGCGGGTTGCATATCAAAGTTTTGATAATTGATAGAGGAGGTGAATATATCTCCAAGGAATTCCTACGGTTTTGTAGAGAAAATGGAATTCATAAGCAATTCACAGCTAGGTACACCCCACAGCAAAATGGAGTTGCTGAAAGGAAGAACAGGACCGTCATGGATATGGCAAGGAGTATGTTGAAGGCAAAGCATTTTCCAAATGATTATTGGGCTGAAGCTGTAAATTTTGCAGCATATATTTTGAACAGGTGTCCTACAAAAGTTGTGATGAACAAAGTGCCTGAAGAAGCATGGAGTGGGAGAAAGTAAGGAGTCACCCACATGAAAGTTTTTGGATGTGTGGCTTATGCACACATTCCAGATCAGCTAAGGAGGAAGTTTGATAACAAAGGGGAGAAATGTATTTTTATTGGATACAGTGAGGAATCCAAATCATACTGGTTGTATATCCCATCCACCAAGAAGTTTTTTGTGAGCAGAGATGTTCAGTTCATTGAGAAGGAAGCTTGGGATGGAAGCATAGAGAAAACAGTGAATGTTAAAAAATGTTTGTGTCATGATGAAGATGATGAGGAGATGGCTGAAATGCATCCCCAAACAACAATACCAGCACAGGGGCAGCAAGCGACACCCTTGAGGAGAAATGAAAGTGCTTCTCCAAGCACACTACAAACTGGAAGTTCAAGTGCATCTTCAAGCACTTGCACACTGAATGAAAGAGGTAAGAAATTTAGAAATTTAAGTGACATTTATGATGAAGGAATGAATTCCTTATTTGCCTTGTATTGTCATGTTGATGATCCTATTCATTTCGAAGATGCTATTAAGGATAAGAAATGGATAGAAGTTATGGATGAAGAAATGAATGCCATAGAAAGAAACAAGACATGGGAGTTGGTTGAGCTACCAAAAGGTAAAGAGGTCATTGAAGTTAAATGGGTCTATAAGACCAAGTGCAATGTTGAAGGCAAGATAGAAAGACACAAGGCAAGACTGGTTTTCAAAGGGTACAAGCAGTAGTATGGGAGAGACTATGAGGAAACTTTCGCACCGGTTGCAAGAATGGAAACCATGAGAGCAGTGCTATCCATAGTAGCACAAAGCAAGTGGAAAGTTTACCAAATGGATGTGAAGTCAACATTCCTAAATGGAGTGTTAAAGGAGGAGGTCTATATTGAACAACCTCTAGGCTATGAGAAGAAAGGCCAAGAACACAAAGTGTGCAAATTGAAGAAAGCTCTTTATGGGTTGATGCAAGCGCCAAGATCATGGTACAGTAGGATAGATTCCTATCTATTGGAAAATGAATTTGCAAAGTGTGAGGGAGAACCCGCTATCTATATCAAAGAGAAGGATGGTAAAATTTTGATTGTTGTGTTATATGTTGATGATGTGATTTTTACAGGTAATGATGACTACCTCATTAAAAATTTCAAATCAGTCATGAAAGAGGAATTTGAGATGACTCACATGGGTTTGCTGAGATACTTCTTAGGAATAGAACTAGATCAAAATGAAAATGGGGTTTTTATCTCACACGCAAAGTATGTAAATGAAGTGTTGGGCAGATTTAATATGCAAGAGTGCAAGGCAGCAATCCCTCCCACAATAATGGGATTAAAAGTCAGCAAAGAGGACATCAACAAGGATTTTGATCCTAGCTTGTATAAGAGCATAGTTGGCAGCCTCATGTATTTAACTGCAACTAGGCTGGATATAATGTTTGTTGTTAGTTTAATATCCAGATTCATGCAGAGGCCAAAAGAAGCACATTGGCAAGCAGCAAAAAGAATTCTAAGATATGTCAAAGGTACTAAAAGATTTTGCATTTTATATATTTCTTCAGAAAGTTCAGATTTAGTTGGATACACCGATAGCGATTGGGCTGGAAGTGTGGATGATCGGAAAAGCACTTCCGGTTATGTCTTTCACATGGGTTCAGGAGCCATTTCATGGGCTTCTAAGAAACAGCCTATCATGGCATTGTCTACAGCAGAGGCAGAATACGTGGCAGCTACAACAACAACATGTCAAGCAGTTTGGATGAAAAGGATGTTGAGGAGATTAGGCCAAGAGCAGGTAAAAGCAACAGTGATTTTTTGTGACAATAGCTCAGCTATTGCATTGTCCAAGAATTCTGTGTTTCACAAACGAACGAAACACATTGATACAAGGTTCCATTACATCAGAGAATTGGTGAACAATGGAGAAATCATTTTACAACATTGCAGCACTCAGGAACAGGTCGCAGACATTCTGACCAAGCCATTGGATCAGAAAATCTTTGAATTTTTGAGGAAATGTTTGGGTATGGTTAATAACCCAGCAGTTTGAAATTAAATGTGAGTGTTGAAATTGTAATTTCAACTGCAGTTCTTACCTTGCGATGCGATGAGATCGCAGATCGCAAATCGCATATATGTTTGGAGCCTCCATTTTGATCACTTGACTTCCGCGATTGCGGTGATGCGATGCGATCCGATCACAAATCGCAAATCGCACCAATATAATTGTGTTCCATTTTTCCCTCCAGCAGATTGTGTTTCTGCAATGCGATCCAATTGAAGTCAATGATTGAAGTACACGCCTGCAACAAATAAATTTGACGTGAAGTAAAAGTTTCTTTACTGCCAGTTTTGTCAGTAACTGTGGGTTGGTAATTTTTTGTGAAGTTTTAATTTTATTTCAGCGGGAGTATGGGCACAAGTAAAGGTTGGTAAAAACATTTAATTTTATTGTTTTTTTATTTTACGGCAGCATGGCAAGTGAAAATGGATGTAAAAAAATTTTTGTTGTCATATATATATGTAATGTTTCTTGTTAAAAAGATAGGGGGAAAAAGGCAGCAGCGCCTATGATAATATACACAATAGTGTAAATGAAATGTAATTGAAAAGTAAGGCACCACAGTGCATATGAAAAAGTTCTGAATATGCAAAAGGGAGCACGCAACAACGTGAGAAAACTCTGTGTAATTTCCACACAGCAGTGAATGTAAACTTCGATGTAAAAGAAATTTTTACACAGAGCAGTGCAAAATCTCAGAAGGAGACAGAGTATTTGTTTTTTTTGTTGAAAGGTTATTGGTGAATCCCTCTGAGTGAAAGAGGATGAATTTTGTATCAGTATTTTATTAATGAATGCAAACTTTCTTTTTGTGTGAGAAAAAATCTTTCTACTTAGAAATTTTTTAAAGCTTCCCTGTGCCAAAGATCCTAGAGACCAAATCAAAGCATTGTCTCTGTGTGCAGTTTTTGCTGTTTTTGAGATTTTAACAGAAAAATTCCCCGAACACTTTTCCCATCTAGTGTTGTGTCCATGTGAATCTTCCCTTCATAGGGATCATGTTCTCGGTTGGGTGGTAGATCTAAGTGAAGAGCACCTGAACAAAAGCCCCATATCCTCTCGTGTGTTGCCATTACCATCGAGAAGGATTTCCTATTAAAGTCTGCTAGCTGATAGGAAATAGAGGAAAAAGGTTTGCAACCTGCTAGATCTGGCCAACACTTGAGCCAATCCGCCATTTGTTTGGTCATAACAAAGATTCCTAGTCCTGATCTACAAGGAATGCCTCGTTTAAGGTAGAGAGATGTCATCCATGGCCGTTGTGCGGGTCAATCTGCCTCTGGGGGTTCAAACCCAAGTGCACAATGCCACCAAACTGTTGGCTGCTTTACTTGGTTGTCCTGCATATCTTCTGGTATTTTACATGTTCCATTGATGCCCAGATCGGTGGGATATAGAGTCGTGTCGGTGTGATCAATGGATTTAGATATCCTTGCAGTTTTTTGAACTCCAAGTTTGAGTATCCTTCTCGTCGTCTCTGTTGAGAAACCCCAAGCGTAAAATCCATTAATAACCTGTGGATACTTTGTAATCCGTGTTCTAGAGTAGAGCGAATATATATCGGAATGCCGATTGAATAATTAGTGTCTCCGCCAGTCTTGGACGCTTTTGGGGATTCGGCGTGGTCATTCGGTTGTTTCCATAGAAAGACCCGCAGGAGCGAGTTCTTCCCATCCGTCAAGATAGCCAGAACTAGTCGTATTCCATAGTCAAGGTTTCCAAGGGTTGCTGTGTTGCGATCTATCAGTGTGGCGGCGACCTTCTCGGTGCCTGAACGCTGACAAACCCTAACAGCGCATGCCCTTCTTACCATTCTCCTAATTATCAATCTTCCTATATAATTGTTATAATATATTTTAGTATAAAATTGTTACAATAGATTTTTTTCAAAATATAATATTGCTTTGCTTTTTTGATATTGATATTGAATTAAAAAAGAAGAAGATATACCAGCCTACCGCCTAATTCTAGAAATATATGAGAACAATTAAATAAATACCAAATTATTGAAATATATGGGAAAAGTTAAATAAATACCACGAGAGTAATTTTGAAATTTGGTTGTGTTGGCCTTTTTAAAGGTGGATCATAAAAAGAGAGTTAGACGTCATGAACAACACTAATGGAAATACAGTTTGGTGGTTTAGTTCATAATCATCTAGTATAAAAAAAAGTTATGGCTTTAGAATTTCTTTAATTATTAGAGAACACTTAGAGTAAAGAGGTAGAAAAGTAAAAATGAAAAAGATGAATTAGAACCGAGGGAAAAGAAAATGCGTGTAAAAACTCTTACTAATTACACTCCATAAAATAATATCTTTTATACCTATGAACTCATTCAAGATCATTGCAGCAGTTTACTCATAATCAAATTTTCTTTTAAGACATATGAAATTAAATAAATCATGAGTTTTACCACACAAGTGGACCCTAGTCACAGTTTTGGATACCGAAACAAATTTATTTATCTTACTGAGTTTTTTAATTTGTAAGGTCAACCATTACTTAATTTAACGTTCCTCTTGGTGCGTTAACCTACCATTTACGGTAACCCTGCACCGCACTTACACAAGACCTTCTTGGATTAGGGTCCTCACTTGCCATGTGTCATTTGCATGTTTGAGGGTTCACTATAACCACTGGATCACTGAGTTGAACATCACACAATTAGAGGCTGCCTAAAGTTTGTTACGGTAACGAAACCCTACCCCCTTCACTTCACTCATAGTTCATTTGCGTCTGGACTCCGCGGTCCTGAGCTCTGCAAATTCGCTCACCTGGCCAACCCTCACCTGCTGGTAGCTTCAAACACAGGTAAATTCTTACTACAGGAATTCTGATTACTAGAATCAATATTTCTCTCACATTGTAGGGTATTATTCATTACTTGTTTTGTGTACAAGGTTTCACTATCTCCTTACACAGGGTATAACGGATAATGCAAACATCCTTGTTTATCTTATGCTGGAGAGATTACCCACTCGATACCCTTCGTAGATAGTAGTGATGGCTTCGCTGGAGTTTCGATTCCCTGATTCACATAGCTTACCAATAGGTATAGCCTCTATCATGTCTTTGAGATGTTTAATTTAGAATCTAGCTCAATTTCCCATGTCTAATTTGAGTTAAATTTACTGTGATACGTAGGATTCCTCCTAGGTTGCTTGAATCCATCACACAGATGACTTCCCTACCGAATCTGAAGACCCCACAAGAAATTTTTTATTCTAATGCGGAGCATAAGCCCTGGTAAGTGATGACTGACAATTGCAAGAATTCGATTTGTTCTCCGATTAGGGTTTTAAAATAGTTTCCTTATTTATACTCTTGGTTGATCTGTAGGGTGTGAGGCCCTCTGCTGTGAAGGTTAATTTTAGCCACAAGAATGGGGTTTCCTGAGGAATAAATAGTGAATCTGGTCTTCTATGTCCTTCACCATTTCAAATGCTTGCTCACATTTTGCTCTTTCAAGTTGTAGAGAAAGGTTTTTGTGAGGGTTTGGCATAACTTTGTGTCTGATTTTGAACTAAAATCATATTGATTATGTAAATAATTTGGACTGTGTCTTCCTTTATTGTTCCTCCACTAAATTATCATGTATGACAGAGGAACCCATAAATTTCTATGCTCTTCGGTTAGATTGCTTTATAGATATGCATATTGCAGGTCTTGCATTAAACTCATCTCCTTTGTTGATATTATATACATTGCAACTTTGATATTACAGGAACATCACAACCTTTTCTCATACTAATCATAAAATTCAACTATTTTGATTCATTGTAATGTATGGTTCAAAACGTTGAAATACACTTAGAAATTGTTTCATTGATTCATTGTAATGTATGGTTCAAAATGATGGTATGAAAACTACATGACAAATTACACATAAAAATTGTTACAAATGTATAGTAAAGGACTGGAAAGTCCCTTTAGATTCAATTTATTGTTTTTATTAAATAATTATTTACTTGATGAATATAAAAGTAAAAAGAAATATTTAATTTTTAATTTTTAAACAAACATATAATAAATTTAATTATATTGAACATTTGCACAACACTTGTGTAGAAAATCCAATTCTCTTAGGTTTGGGCAGATGAAAATTCAGAATGCTTATGACTGATTGTTGTGACTAGAGGAAATCTTGCTTGTTGGCTTCTCAGGAATATCCATTAGAAAGAAATAAGTCATGTTTTGCTACATAAATACTGTCTTTACTTGAAGTGATTGAGCGGTTCGATTTTGGCACCTTATCTAGTGGCTTGATTCCAGGCTAACGAGGGAAGCAAATCTGGTGGGAGAGTGCATATACAACCTCCTGCAAAGAGTGGAGCATCATCACCGTATAAACCAATGGATTAAATTTGGGTTTTTCTACAAGCCCAAACATTACAGGGACTTTTGGAATTGGCGGAATCAACCCAGGCACACTGACACATAAGGGTGCAAACCTAGACACTTATTTTATCCTATAAATATCCCAAAATTAGTAAAAGAAAGAGTAGAAGTGCTATGGAAATACCCAAAAATTAGTAGAACGAAAAGTATAAGAAATATCAGTATAGTTTCAGTGCTTACTTTGTCAAGGACTCGGGGGCCCATCCTAGAGCATTTCTTCATCGAAGGAACCATATATTTGTTGAGATTTTCTTTGAAATTTGAAAACATTTGAAAACTACACAAGCATGGCTAATGGACGGATAAATGGTGTGGTAGTTGATGCGGGGGTTGTGGTCAAGTGAAAGCTTTGAAGGGATTTGTTTTAGCAGAGCATTTCTTTATCCCAGGGGCAGTAGGTTTGGTTACTCCATTATGTTTCTTAACGGACACATAACTATTAACTAACACATAACTGTTTTCAATCAGATGGCTGAGACCATTTCAATCGTCTAACACTAAAACCAATGTCGCACAAGAAAACATGTGGCATGGGAGGGGAGTTGGTGTCAGAGCGAAATGCCTTATGGTGTAATAATTTAACTCATTTTAAAATTCATTGTTTGACATTCCCTTTCTTTCCACAAACAATCTGAAACTAACAAATTTTTATTACCTGCAAAATTTTATTATTAAATAATATTTTTATTGCTAAAATTTTATCATCTATCATTTATATTTTTGTGATAAACATATTTTTATTAACGAGAGACTTGATAAAATTACATTCATACTTTTAAATTGTTAAAAATCTTTATATCAATCCATAGAAATCATATATCCTACACTCTAATTGAACCAATAATAATTAAAAACATAACACCCTCACTATGTTGATTTACTCAATTAACTTTTAAATATATTCAAGTTATTTCTATATTATAGAAAACGATAGTCAAAACAAGTATATGAGGTTGTTTACCTAATTACGCTTTAATTTTCTATATTTAGAATTTTGACCCCAATTTCTAAATATATGGCCAAATTTTGAGTACATTTCAAAATTATTATCCTTTATACAAAACCTTGACAAATACATTTATCTCACCCCCTGTTTTTGGCTTAAATAATCGACCACTATTAATTCATTGTATTTTTGCACAATTAGGGGCAATTGCTAGTTTTATTGGGTATTGGATTTACTCTTGGTAATTTCTATTGCTAATTTTTATTATATCTATTTTATTCACTATTTTATATACTCTTGGTGTTAGAGTGGTAGTGGCTAGGTTTAATTATATGTTTGGCCTAAATTAC
>APFE030595316.1:4439-18210 GCA_000404065.3 Pinus taeda | reverse complement strand
TTCGTGGATCTCTGTGTATATGTAGCAGTCTAACCACTCTCCTTTTGTCAGTCATGGATTCTTATTCTCCTGTGCTGAGAACTCATGAATTCTCCTGTCCAACCAACCTTCAATTTCCTTCTTAGTTGGATTCCAATGATACGACATCATACATCTCTATGCATATTTTGGTCTCAGCAAAGCAACCATTTGTTGGCTTGATGGGGCCTAACCCAGGTTCAGAGTTAATTAGCCAAACAAATCCGTACACTACTAGCCCTTTTGGCAATAGCCCATGGAGTGCGGATCGAGGTCTCACCCGAAGCAGTATGGGGGGATGTTGGAACCAAGTTTCTGCACCCTGGAGATGTCTGAGGTGTCGATTTAGTCCAACTGTGAATATCTTCACGCAGGTCACTTCGCGCACTATCCTAAATTGTGAGACCTTCGCGGTCTGTTACAATCACCTTCGCATAGCCCTAACCAAGGGCTAAGGTGCTTTTGCTTTGCTAAAGCAGCGATCTGCACTAATTCCCCAAGTTACACCGTAGATCTTACTTATCTTCTTATAAATATTAGCTAACTTCGCGTAAACAAATACTTTATCTTATGTTATGTTAATCAACATAATCATATAAGTTCATGCATATAAACAATGAAACTACAATTATACCCAATATACTCAATGCATAAAACAGGGAAAATATACACATAAATGATATGAAACTTCTCTTTATTACTTCTCCAAAGGTTACAGATTCGACTCGCCCTGCGCACTCAGCTGCAGGGGTCCGCACACTCGATTGCAGAATACTAGGCCTCTGCACACTCAGATGCAGAGCCTTCTCCTACTCTACGACCCAAAGACTTGACTCTACACTTAGATAAGACTCAATTCTTCATCCTTCATTCCTCCATTTCAACTTAAAGCCGACATTACATTTACAAAAATGAGGGCAGACAACCCTATGACTCATTTACAAGTTCGTGCTCCATGCCCACAAAACACAGTATTTACATCGGATTTAGTCAAAATCTGGGCTTTAAGCCCCAAGACTTCCCTTGGGGGATCCTGCACCCAACAATTAATTAATCAAAATTAATTTGTTCAAGGTGAGAATAGTCTAGAAACTCACACGAATCAACTTCAAGATAATCCTAGCCCTTGATTAAGTTTTAATATTGGCCATTGGTGCTCCAACAAAGGATTAGAAGAAGAATTCGATGACCACCTAGAGAACACACTAGAGACACTTGGAGAACTCGATTTTCTAGAGGAGCAACAATCAATTGTTGGAGAGTTCATGCTTCAGTGAGGAAGCAGAGTTAGTGAGGGGTAGAGACAGTGAAGATGGATGAAGTTTTCCAGATCCAACGAGTGCATTTGTAGAGAGGACGATATTCATCCAGGGGCCTATGTGGAGGCAGTGTAAAGCCTCAACAAGGAAGTTTGATTTGCTAATAAGGAAGAGCTTTTTAGTTCTAGAGGCCAAGCAAAGGTTTCAGAGTGTCAAAGAGAAATTTTCCCAGTCAGCGACAGGAAGGACAACTAGACTAGCAGTCATTTCAGGTAGTAATTGCAGTAGGTAGCATCAAGTTGATGCAGAGCCTGTGCAGGTCCAGTTGGATGGCTTGTTGTTCAAAGGCAGTCCAATGTCAAAATTTCCTAGAGTGAGGGTAAATTCCCTCTAGATATTTTTCTAGTATTTTCTCTGCGGGATAGGCATATTTCGGCATCCACATTATTGTACTTAGAATTTCTCACTACTGCATAACAATAAAACCCTTAGTTGTTGCACTAATTTTCCCAAGTTGATTTTTTCCACAGAGATTTGTCCAAAAATAATTGTGTCATATTTTTGTGTGTGTGTGTGTACTAATATTTTTTGATTTTCCGATGTTATTTTCCTCTGTATTTTATTTGTGAAAATTGCAGTGTGAATTATTTGGTACTTTTTGTAGTAAACTGCAAATAAATTGTTAAATAAATTAACAATTAGGAAAATAATTTCCAATTGTTGTGATAGATGAAATCTTCACATGGTAGCAGAGAGTGAGTGATTAGTCGAGAAGATCAAAAGTGGAGAAGAGAATTTTTTTATTCAGTACGAGTAGCAAGCTGAAATTCCTAGAGGTTATGCGGTTCATTAACATGCACACCAAATTTCTTGGGAAAAAATTCTATTTTTAGTTGCAGGTTTGCAAAAAGGTCGATTTTCCTAGGGTAGTGATTCCAACATTCTAAGGGAGAAGCAGCATCTTATATTTTCACTAAGCATATTCCTTGGTTGGACACAGAGGGTTGTGTAGCAACAAAATCAACATTGGGGTGGAAGAGAAAAATACACATAGAGAGAAAATTTCTCTCAGGGAACTTCAATTCTTAGAAGTTCGATTTTCCAGCAACAAATTGGCAGTAGATGAGAGCAGATTTTCTCACTTAAGCAAGGGGTACGAACAACATTTCTAGCAAATAAGTAGAGGAAAAGAGGGATATTTTCAATGTTTATTTTCTTCAGTTTTGAGTTTCCAGATTTTGCATCTCTACAGGGATGACAGTATGAGATTTCCAGAGGAGGCCATGCAAGTTAGCCAAAATGCATATATGGGAAGTAGATCGACTTCTGGTTGCCAGAGGAAGTCGAGTTGTCTAGTGCAAGTTACAAAGAAGGGAAGGGTCCCAGCCAAGTACTAGGCTTGAAAGGAGATAGTTCAGAACTAGATCCAAGAGGTGGAAGAGTATGAGACTCCAGTGTGCCAAACGGGCAGGGTTCAATGCAGTTGCAACAAGGAGATAAGCCAGATCAATTCTAGATTATTGTGGCAGGACCATCACCTTTGCTACAGGATCCCACAGTATCATAGTAGCAAATTTAGTGTTAGCAAGTGTTGTCAATCATTTATATGGAAGTTGTAGTCAGTACACGTGAGATAGTTGCAGAGCTAGATGCAATGACACGAGTAGTATGAATTTCCCAGTTGTAGTATGCAGGTGTAGGTCTAGCCAAAAGATTCCCAAACATAGAACTTCACAGTCTAGTTTCTAGTGCAGGAGGACAATGCACGTTGCAAGGAGGGAGAGGAGAGATTTCCCATAGGGAAATCAAGATTCATAGGGAGAGTTCGAGCTTCAATGAGGAAGTAGAGTCAGTGAGGGGCATGGGGAGCATAATAAGAATAAGAAGGACCATTCAAAGGTCAAGTGCTTCAATTGTGGTGAGTTTGGCCACTACAGTACCCAGTGTCCTCTTAGGAAGAAGGACAAGCAAGTTTATCAGGAAACATCTGCCGAAATAAACAAGCTTTCCTCTAGGATAGAGGAAGAGTTTCTATGTTCAATGATATACCTCAAGGAGTGAGGTGGGATAATTTGGTGTTGTATCCCCAAAAAGCAACAGAGACTGGGCAGGGTCCTTAAGGAGTCCACCTCATGGACCATTACCTAGCTATGGGGACCCACATAATTGAGTAGCAGGATGGATTAATGGCAATTGATGTAGTCAATACCAGAGTGACAGTTGCAGACTAGTAGCAGTTAGATGTTGAGGAGCATAGTGCAATGTTGATAGCAGAGTAGGTGGATGAGTGCAGAGTTAGCAAAAGTGCAGATTCCATGGTGGATAGTGTAGTATTTAGTAACAGTCAGGACTCAGGAGACAAATGTATTATAAGGAACACAATTGATTCATTATTTCAGATGCTTCTCAGTTGCAGTAGTTGCAGTTGTAGCAACAAATGAGAGGGAGTTACAATGCAAATGTAGTGTTGGTAGCAGTATGGCAGTGTCAACAGTAGCATAGATGTAGCATCAGAGTTGCACAGTGGTTGGTGGGAAACAGTAGCGAGACCTCGATAGTATGATAGTGTTGTGATAGGGTGTGCAACACTATAACACAATCCTCGCTAAGAGTGAGTATTAGTTTTGATAGAATCAAATTGTTCTAGCCACAAAATTTCATGGAGAGGCTAGAATGAATGAGATCTCCAAAACCCATAAATCATTTCTGGAAATTCCACCTAGAGATGACTTAATCAGATTGTTAACCTATTTCTTAATGTTTCTTAAGTCTAAACTTAGGAAATCTAGTTAATTAATAAAAAATAATTAAGTCAATGTGAGAATAGTCTAGAAACTCACACGAATCGACTTCAAGATGATCCTAGCCCTTGATTAAGTTTTAATCTTGGTCATAGGTTCTCCAATAGAGGATTATAAGAATAAGTTAATGGGAACTTGGAGAACATACTAGAGACACTTGGAGAATTCAATTTTCCAAAGGAGTAGCAGTCAGTTGCCGGAGAGTTCAAGCTTCAGTGCGGGGAAAATACAGTGAAGCTAGAGGAAATTTTATAGATCCAGCAAGTGCATTTGCAGAGAAGTCATGATTCCTCCAGGAGGATGTGCAGAGGCAGTGAAGAGCCTCAAGAAGGCAGTTCAATTTGCTGAGAAGGAAGATGTTTTCAGTTCCAGAGGCTAGACAGAGGTTCCAGAGTGCCAGAGAGACATTTTCTAGTCAGCAACAGGTAGGACGGCTAGACTGACAGTCAATTCTGGAATCAGTTGCAGCAGGTAGGATCAGGTTGACGCAGAGCCTACGCAGCCCACTTGGATGACTTGTTCAGAGGTAGTCTAGTGCCATAATTGTCTGGAGTGAGCGTAAATTACCTCTAGATATTTTTTCCATTATTTTATCTACAGGATAGTGAGATTTAGGCATCCATATTATTGTACTCAGAATTTCACTGCTGCATAATAATAAAATCCTCAGTTATTGCAATGGTTTTCCCAAGTTGGGAATTTCAGGGGGCATTTGTCAAAAAATAATTGTGTCATATTTTTATGTGCGTGCTAGTATTTTCTCATTTTCCAACTTTATTTTCTTCCTCAGTTTATTTGTGAACATTACAGTGTGAATTATTTGGTATTTTCTATAGAAAACTACAAATAAATTGTTAAATAAATTAGCAATTAGGAAAATAATTTCCGGTTGTTGTGATAGATGAAATTTTCACAATGGGCGAAGGTCGTCCATGCCCTCTTGGCCCTGTGCTAGGTGGGGGGTTGTGTAGTATACCTAGGGAGGGATAATATGGGGTACAGAGGGAGGTACCCAAGGGAATAATGTAATAATGGGATGGGCCATAGTAATAAATAAGGTGGTCAACCAGTATCATGTAAGGGACCACAAGTAGTTAGCAATAATGTAGTAAGGCCATGGTATTAGATAGATGGTATTGAGGGAACCATGGTAATGACCCATGGTATTGTATGTATGAGGGCTATATAAAGGCTAGAGACTCCCCATTGAGAGACGTCAAGGAATATTGTATGAAAGAACATATGGCTTGTGGAGTGTTCTCCTTCCTTAAGGAGTGAACGTATGGTGTTTCCCTACCTTAAGGGTTTGATTAATAAAGAAACATTTCTATCTATTTCTATCTTCTTATTTCTAGTTATATTTCTATTCTCCTATATTTTCAGATCAATTATATAACAAGTGGTATCAGAGCATTTTCTTCGGCAAAAAGGGTTTTTTTTTTTTTTTTCCAGGAATTTTTTAAGTGGCGAGTTTGCAAGTCAGATTTGTATGTTTGGATGCAAAATATATACAATATAATTGCATATCTGAGTTTTTGGTGAAAAAATACCCAAATTGAAAAAAAGAATCAACGGAATCAGAGTTTGGATAAGGGAGATATCGCTGATTTAAAAATCAGCTGTGTTGCAGACATTTTTCGGGGTGGCGAGTTTGCAGATCAGATATGTACATTTTGGTGCAAAATCTATAGAATATAATTGCATATATGAGTTTTTGGTAAAAAAATAACCAATTTCAAAAAAAAACCAGTCGAATCAGAGTCTGGATGAGGGAGATATCGCTTATTTAAAAATCAGCTATGTTGCAAATATTTTTTGAGGCGGCAAGTTTGCGGATTAGATATGTATGTCCTAGTGGAAAATCTACAGAATCTAATTGCAGATATGGGTTTTTTGTGAAAAAATACCCAATTTGAAAAAAAAATCGTCTGAATTGGAGTCCAGATGAGGGAGATATCACTGATTTAAAAATCAACTGTGTTGCAGACATTTTTCAGGGAAACGAGTTTTCATTTTAGATCTGTATGTTCCAGGGCAATATTTGCAGAATCTAATTGTAGATCTGAGTTCATTGTGAATAAATACCCAATTTCAAAAAAACAACCAGTCGAATCGGAGTACGGATGAGGGAGATATCGCTGATTTAAAATCAACTCTTTTTCAGAAATTTTTGTGAAGGCAGAACAACAACAGTGTGAATCTGAAATTCCAGTGCCTAGATCAGAATTCGATGAATATTTTCAAATTTGATGGCTCAAATCCAGCAATATGGTTAGCACAAATGGAACATTATTTCACTCTAGAACACATCGTAGATGATGAAACTAAACTAAGTGTGGAAGCCATTTACTTGGACCAAGAAAGATGGTAATGGTGGAAGTGTCATAAAAAATGCTATCCATGGACAATTACTTGGTAGATGTTCACAAAGTCCATTTGTGACCACTTTGACCCTAAATCTAATTTTTTGTGTCCTCTTACTAAGCTCAAACAGATAGGCACACAACCTAGCAAAGATTTTATAGGAAAGAAGGAAACTAAGAACCTAAATGGTTATTTTTTGTGATATCTCCTTATTGCAGGTTCATGGATATATTTGGGAGGAGAAGATCATTGTGTCTATAAATCCTAGCTGCAAGCATAATTTTATCAATGTTAATTTGGCAAATAAATTGCAAGTTCCAGCAAAACACATTGAAAACACACAAGTTGATGATGAGGATGTTCAAGTTTATAAGGATTTGAAGCTTTCTATGGATAAGTATGTGTTGCATTGTGATTTTTATACTTCAGATATGGATAACATGCATGTTGTTTTGGGATATCCTTGGATGGAATCCATGGGTACTGTTAATATTAATGTGTAGAAGAAATTCCTAAAGCTCTGGTATAAAAGAAAAGAAAATTACATTGTAGGATATTTCCATTAAGACCCAAGCAGAGACTATGGAGGCAAAAGCACAAAGCTCTAATGACACTAACACATCAGATGATGAGCTTTTGATGGTCGATAATGAAACACAAAAATCAAACCAGGTACCAAAAAAACAGGGAGAATCCAAGGAGGCTGGACCAGAAAATGTTACAGGTACTAATACATCAGATGAGGACTCAGTGGTTGAATTAATATTGTAATATAAGAAACAACAACAAGCACCAAAACATGTATCAGATACCAATCTAGCTCCATTAGGTGGTGAACTAAAGAAAAAGACACAATTGGTTAAAACTTTACATATCACCACCCACATCACCCCGCAAGAAAACAACCAACAAGATGGCAAAGAACTATCCACAAGGACAACCCCTGTATGACAAATAGAGAGGGGTGATGATCCACCTACTACACGTCAACATAGAAGAGCCATCAGGGTCAACTTCCATCTTAAGCGAGCGAGGCACAAGCTAGATCAAGGGTTCGCCTTTCTCTTGAATGGCTAGAAGCACGTGCATGGTACCAGTGGACTACTCTTTTGAATAGATCTTATTATTTGTGTTCTTCGTATGTTTCGGGGACGAAACATGTTAAGGGGGGTAGAATGTAGTATACCTAGAGGGGATAATATGGGGTGCAGAGGGAGGTACCCAAGGGAATAATGTAATAATGGGAGGGGCCATAGTAATAAATAAGGTGGTTAACCCATATCATGTAAGGGACCACAAGTAGTTAGCAATAATGTAATGAGCCCATGGTATTAGATAGGTGGTATTGAGGGAACCATGGTAATGACCCATGGTATTGTATGTATGAGGCCTATATAGAGGCTAGAGACTCCCAATTGAGAGATGTCAAGTAATATTGTATGAACGAGCATATGGCTTGTGGAGTGTTCTCCTTCCTTAAGGAGTGAATGTATGGTGTTTCCCTACCTTAAGGGTTTGATCAATAAAGAAACATTTCTATCTTCTTATTTCTCGGTATATTTGTATTCTCCTATATTTTTAGATTAGTTATATCATAGGTGGATTCCGAGAATTGGCTCCCATCTTAGTAGGGGGGAAAGAGGGTGCAGGCAACCCTAGACGAGGGTGCCTACACCCTCTCATCCCCCTGCTAGGTGGGAGGGAAATTTTGGGAATCAGTCCCCCACCTAATAGGGGGAAGAGAGGGTTTGGGCAGCCTTGGGCAAGGACCACCCATGCGCTCTATGCCCCCTGATGGGTAGGAAGGAGATTCCCTGACTAGTAAGGGGTTGAGAGGGTGTGGTGGCCTTGGCAAAGGATGCTTATGCCCAATGAACCCCCTGCTGGGTGAGGGGGTGAAGAAAAAGTTACTGGAGAAATTAACTTAATTATTGAGAGAGAAATTAATAAATACAACAACAATAATAAAACATACATAGTGCACAAACTATTTTTCCTTGGGAAAAACCAAAACCCCATGGAAAACCCACCATAATGAAATTTCATCATCCTTAGCCAAAACCCTAGCCAACCCGCCAAGTGAGCCTTCATCGATCACCTCCCTGGCTCGTTTTACAATTAATTTATCCCATCCTCTTATAGGCTCCATTACATGAAATACCATGGGCAGAAAACCATGGGTACATAATACCACATGCCCCAAAAAACCATTACTATTTACCTTGGTCAACTTTGACTCTATCTCAATTCAAATTTACCTAACATTACCCCCTTAAACTTGACTTAGGGTTCCTTGTCTAAAATCAACTAATCTTGCCAAGTGAGTCAGCCCCGCTCACTCTGGCCCTTACCCCCATTAAATTTTATACCTTGGGTATGTGTTAACTTGACATTCCCCTGATCACCTAGGTCTAACCCAAACTTTATGCATGATTACCCATGGGCACGCATGCCTTAGTAGGTCTTACAACAGTATTCCCATTTACATGAAAAAATTGTTACATCCTCTTGCCATCATGTTCTTCAAATCATTTGATTGACACATTTTATCAAATACTTTGCATGTAACTGCTCCCCATAGTTGCTTACTCTATGCACTTACATACCATTACCTCTCTAAACCATTTCAAAAGCTCAATGCCCTTCACTCTTGATGTGACCATCCTAGGAGTTTCTAATAATAGTTGTATCTCCATATCCATTTTTCAATCCTTTGACAAATCACAAATCTAAAAGTTGATCCTGTCCCTTACTCTAAGCTTAACAGGTTATCTTGGTCCACATTTCTCTCAAAACATTCCGATGTTGAGTAAAATTGAATCCCTTCTAAATATCGATGATGCCCAATACCTTTCGTCAATCCTAGCTCTCTAATCTAGAAATCTAATGACTTAATCCTTTAGCGCGTCTAACATACTTTTATCTACGTGTCCTCCTTGTGAACTTGGGATCTCACAATACCACATGTGGACAACATGGATGGTCATGATAGTCTCGCATCTGCCTTTTTTAAGCCAACAAGAAAATTTTAGCCAACTTGTTATCCCTACAATGCCATACACTGATGTCAATCAAAGATTTAGAGTCTCTGAATCTATAGGATGCTAAAAAATTCCAGCCTCATGTCAAGCAACCTCTAGCTAGCCAATGGCATGCTACATCTTAGTAGTAGCTAGTATAATCTTCTCCACTTGTCCATGTGTAGGTGCATGATGTCTTGTATGACCTTCCACCCACTTATGCACAACTTATGCAATAATAATGACCCCAACCTAATTTGAACATGCACCAACTATGTGGATCCTTCACAACAATATTCATCATAGTTTGCACAGAGCCACCATTACGTCCACCGAATTCTTGGTTAATCCACTTTGATTCTGTGTGTACAAGGCATGTTCTGAGCCTGATCTATTGCCTAATCTTAGCCTAATGAATGACCATGTTAATGCTTTGGTTATTTGGGCCCTAGGCTTTGATGATGTCTTTCATATTGTCAACATGAACCTTCTCCCCACCATCCTTGATCTCCACCTCTAGTGTTGGCCAGTAACTATTCAACTCATTCTTCCCATCCACCAACATAGCTCGCACAAGTTCCTTCGGCTCATATCACAATCCATGCAACCTTCAATGCAGGTGGTAACCACTAACTCGTTCATTCTCCAACGATGGCGTAGTTTCCCATATGAGCACTTTTGGGACCTTGTTCTTGCTGTGCACAACTAAGAATTTTTCATTCTAAATAAATCCATGCCTATGGGAAGCTTCAAGATTTGTGCATGCCAAATTTGGCCATATCTAAATTTGGTTGTGATCCATAAAAAAAACTATGCATTGATCCTTTCTTTGTCCGCTAGGCCAAATAACCCTGGGCAACAAAAGGATCCTTCTAAAGCCAAAATGGCTCTAATATCAAATGAAGAGAAAATTACTAGAGATACTAACTTGTTTATAGAGATAAATTAATAAAAAAAGCAACAATAGATAGAACATGCAGAGTGCACAAAATATTTTTCCTTGGGAAAAACCTCAACTCCGGGGAAAACCCACCATAATGAAATTTCATTATCCTTACCCAAAACCCTGGCTAACTCGGCCAAGTGAGCCTTCACTGCTCACCTCCCTGACCCGTTTTACAATGAATTCATCCCAACCTTTTACAGGCTCCATTACATGAAATACCATGGGCAGAAAACCATGGGTACATAATACCACGTGCCCCAAAACACCACTACTATTTACCCTGGTCAACTTTGACTCTATCTTGAGTCAATTTTACCTTGCAGGGGGTAATTCCCAGAATCATGATATTATTTATTATTATCATTTGATATGTAATTTAAAAAAAAAAAATGTTGCAATTTTAATGCCCCAATAAAAAAGGATACTTCATTTTGATGGTTGATTTTTAAGTTTTTGTTGCAATAGGATAAGTTGTCTTAGGCTAAGATTTGAAAAGAGCTATACTTTTAGCCTTTAAAATAAAAATTACTCTTGGAATAATGACTCATTCATTCAGGTGTTCAATTTTAAAGGTTTTTTTAGTCATATCATTTGTCCATAAATCCATGATTGAAATATGCTGAAAACTTAAGGTTTTTAATTCCATGGTTGAAAATTGTCAAAATTTTAAGGCTTTCCTGAGTTGTGGTATTTTTTATTTAATGTTATGATTGAAAACAATTATAATTTTAGGGTTTTTTAGGGTCATGATATTTTATATTTAATGGCATGGATGAAAATTGTTGGAATTTTAAGGCTTTTCAAAGAAGTGATATTTTATCTTTAACGTCATGCCCAAAAATTGTTGGAATTTTAAGGTTTTTCGGAGTCCTGATATTTTATATTTAACTCCATTGCTAAACATGTGGAAAAAAAATGTTGTTCTAACATCAACACTTCTCATTTTCAAGGTGTCTTTTCATCTTTTTATTTTTTTATTGCAAATCTAAAAAATGTTAAAAATTTGCCCCGAAAAAAAAAGATGTTGATGCAGCATCAACACTTTTCATTTTCGGGTTGTTGTTTTTTATGTTTTGTTGGGGTTTTTTGGCTAGATTTATCATTTTAAATAAATATTTCTCATTTGATTGGAAATTGTTTTATAGAATAACATATTGCATATGAAGAAGAAGAAGCAGATGAGGTATATTGTGAGAGGGAGTTGATAAGTTCCCTAGAGGAACTATATAGATTCCAACAGAAGAATAAGAAACAAAAATATATTTTGTTAAAATATGTAAAAGAAGAGTCTAATTGAGAGGATCTTATTAAGTTGAAATTTGAACTAGAAAAAGCAAAGAAGGTGGAGGACATTATACAATAACAAAAAAAGCAAGGAACGTGGAAAACTGGAAGAGGAAGTAGTAATCTTGAGGAGAAATCTAGAGAAAGCACAAGATGATTTAAATACGAACCTTCAACATATAAAAGGATCTAAAAAATTGTATGTGATATTAAATTCTCAGAGATCCCCACTTACGAGAGTTCGGTTAGGATATGAAGGAGAATCCAGTGAAAGGAATAAAAAAGACAAAATGACCATTAGTTTTGTAAAAACATTCAAAGGAGACAATGAAAGTCCACATCAGCGTAAGAATAAGAAGGTCAGTTACACATTTAATCAACAAGAAAACATTTCACCTAAGGAGAAAAAACAAAGAACCACTTCCAGTCAATTGCAACAAACCAAAAGAGTGGACAAACAGATAATAGACTACCAGAGACTGTACTTCTTCAAGAGAGAAAGTTATCAAATTCCAAGGAGGATCTATTCTCAAGTATTATCCATTCCCATGTATTGAAATTTTTTCTATGGATATTGTTATTGTTGTAAAAAATTTGGACACATAGCTATAAATTGTAGAGCATATGTCTGAAGAAATGAAATGAGAGATTATAAAAGAAGTGAAGTAAGCAATACATCTCCAAATATAAAAACAAACATGAATCTAGATAGGAATCCATTTTCTCCACTCTTTGATATAAATGAATGTTTCTATTGTCACAATTTCAGGCATAAGTCATATGAATCTCAGCTCAAAAATAGTAGGTCACAATCTTAGAACAATTGTAGAACATAAGAACATATGTTGTGGAGAAAGAAGAAGGAAGAAAAGAAAGCTAATAAGTGTGGCCTAGTTTTGTATGCTCAAAATTAGAATAGTCAATGGTATGTGGACAATGGTTGTTCTAGACATATGATAGGGGACAAAAGAAAGTTTGTGTCGTTAGATGAAAATAAAATAGAGAGTGTCACATTTGGAAATGATGCAGCAAGAAGAATTAAAGGAAAGGTTATAATCAGTTTGAATAATGGCAGAGTAAAGGCTCAGGATGTACTATTTGTTGAAGGGCTAAAACATAAGCTTAGGATGCCTTGTTGAAGGAGTGAAAGATATTGTTTGTTGAAGGAGTGATATCCTATTCAGAGCTTAATATTGTGAGATCAGGTCAACAACAATAGGGAAGGTATTGGCTGAAGGATTTCAAACATAAACTAATGTATATATCTTGAAGGATGATAATGAAGAGTGCTACATGAGAAAACAAGATGAGTCCTAGATCTAGTACAAGATATTGGGTCATCTCAATTTTGATCACATCATTAGGATTGGTAAAAAGAGAGTAGTTATAGATCTACCAATGATAATAAAACCTCAAAAATCAATTTTCAAATCATTCCAAATGGGAAAATAGATTCAAACTTCGTTCAAGATCAAGGATAAATTGTCAAGTAGTAAGTCTCTACATTAGTACATATAGATTTGTATTTTCCTTCCAAAACAAAAACACATGTAGGAGAGGGATACTTCATGCTAGTAAGTGATGATCATTCTAGATTGAAATGGGTAGCATTCACGTGGGCTTCACTGATCCAGGTGGATATTTGTGGTCACCTGCCAAGTCCACTTGGACCCCCACCATTGTCTTTCTCAGCATTTTCAGTTTCCTTAATTGTAGCACAACTTACTATTTTTAGCAGTTTTTCGGGTCCTGAACTTCCGGTGCCGTTTTGAGGCCCTAAACGACATTTTTTCGGGAATCCAGGGGCAACACGGCTCCATGGAACATGGTCCGGTGTTGCCCATTCCAACAATGATAGTGCTCGAATAGATCTTTCTAATGAGCTATTGTACGTGTCAAACAGAGATCATATGCTAAAGTTACGACCCCGGGAAGTTGATGTACCAACTTACCCCCAAACGGGGACCACAGTTTGGCGTTTCATCTCCTAGGGTTAGGTTTTGGAATGTGAAGGGTTTTTTCATTGTGTCTCAAACAATAAATAGCCCTTCGAGCCTCATTGTAAGTCAGTTCAGAGGC
>APFE030595307.1:0-25888 GCA_000404065.3 Pinus taeda | reverse complement strand
AAGGCCCTTCTCTCCAATATGTCCAAGCCTTTGATGCCACAACATGGTCTTCTCTCCAGAGACCACTAGATTTTCTACTCCACTTTTAGGAACCACAGAACTGTTGCACCCATCAACAATAGTGCTACCTTGTAGCTTGTACAAAGTTCCAATCCGAACTCCTCGCATCAATACCAGTGCTCCCCAAACCATCTTGCAGGTATCCTTCTCGAACACTGTTTTTACACCTGCATCATCCAACTTGCTTACAAAAATAAGTTTTCTATCCAATTCAGGAATATGCAGAACACCTGAAAGTGTTCTAAGCCTTCCACCTTGCAACTTCAACTTTACTTTTTCGCAACCAACAATTCTAGCCTTCCTATTATCCTCTAAGAAGACATCACCACCATCATATTTCTCATACTCGTAGAACCACTCTCTATGGGGAGTGAAGTGAAAGGATGCACTTGAGTCAATCAACCATGCCTCATGATCTACATGTGTACTTGAAGAAGCCAAGTACACATCCCCACCTTCATCGAGGTGGTCTTCACCTCTGTAGAAGAAGAATCATTAGATCCCTTTCCTTTGTCAAGAGCTTTAGATTTACAGTCCCTTTTGTAGTGCCCTTTATTTCCGCATTTCCAACAAACTACCTTTACATGTTTTCCTGGAGATTTAGATCTCCCTCTAGATTTAGATATCCCACTCGATGACTTATTTTTGTTTCTATTCTGGGACGTCCTCGTACAGAGGAAGCATCAACATTCTGGCTCTCGATATTTTTCTATCTCATCTCCTCCATCAGCAAGGATGAGACTATTTCATCAAACTGCAAGGTAGTTTCTTTGCTACCTATTGTAATAACCAGACTATCCCATGAATCTGGTAGAGAACACAACAAACTGATGCACTTATATTCATCTAAAATTTTAATATCAATAGATAGTAACTAACTTACCACATTATTAAATGTGTTCATATGCTCTGTCATCGAGTCTCCATATTTCATCCTTAGGTTATACAACATTTTCAGTAGGAACAGTTTATTCAGTTTATTCACTAGAGACTTAGATTGGTACAAAGTCCCTAACTTGTCCCACAAATCCTTCGCTGTAGCTTCTCCTAATACATTCAACAATACTGAATCTGAGACACACAATCGTATTGTGCTCTTTGCCTTCCAATCCAACTTCTTCCATTCTTCATCGGACACTCCCATTGTTTAGTACCTAGATCTACCGTGATCCACTGATCTTTATCCACCAACAAATCCTCCATCTTGAGTTTCCATAACTCAAAACTAACCATTAAATTTATCGATCTCTATCTTTCCACTGCTCGCCATCTTCTTTCACCACTAGAATCGATCCCGCAAATCTCCCACTGAACAAGGTCTACCACAGGCCCGAGTGAAACCCCTCATCGACAAAGGCGTCCCCTTGAAGCCAAAACAACTCCGATACCAAATGTAAGTTTTAACCCCATATAGAAATTACCTGCATATGAATTCTAAAACACAAAAAATAAAAAATGCAAGAGAATAACACATAAAACACATATACACAAAGATTTTCCCCTGAATCCCAAAACTGGGACTACCAGATTGTTTTTTCATTATGTCCCTTTTAATGTTACAATACATATTTATACATGCTGAAGCATCCAATACCATTGACCAAAAACCATCGCATCTAAAACCATGTGCGAAAATCCATGCACAAAACCATAGGTAGGTTCGTCCAACCTAATGTAGGCTCCAAAAAAGATTTTCTCGAGGTGTTGCCCCAGGCACTGTAAAGGGGGGCTACCCACCCCCCTCAAACCCCCTTGTGACCCCCCCGCTGTGCAATTGGCGCAACGAAGGGGGGGCTCATCTCCCCCTCTAACCCCCTGGTTAATTGCATGGGCTAGTCGTGGAAAGAATATAACACAACCCAACAGTTCTCCTATCCCTTCATAACAAATCCTTCTAGTTGAGACATACAAACATTATCTTTCATATCTCTATTCATGAAAGCAATTTTTACATCCATTTGATGGACTTTCCAACCATTCTGAGTTGCTAAGGCAAAGACAGCTCAGATGGTATCCCACTTTACTATGGGAGAAAAAGTCTCCTCATAATCATCCCCTCCCTTCTGTGCAAAACCTTTTTCCATGATCCTAGCTTTATGCTTGTCAAGTGAGCCATCTACTTTATACTTGTTCTTGAAGACCCACTTGTAGGCAATTGATTTGTTTCCCAATGGACGTTCTGCCAGCTTCCAGGTTCCATTATTTATTAGAGCATAATACTCTTTCTACATTATTTATTTCCATTCATCATGAGAAGCAACTTCTGTGAAGGAATTTGGTTTGAAATTTGTAGACAAATTTAATTCACAATCATAAGAGGCATCCATATCAATAGTTGAATCAAAATTGTCTACATTACCTCCATTCTGTCTAGTAGAGCTTCTTGTTCTTGTCTTTCCAACCTCATGAGGATGAACACTTTCAAGTGTCCTAGTGAGCCATTTTGGAGGACCTTTCTGAGATTTCATAGGTTGTTCAATTGGATGATATGGGGTTGAATCAAGATTTATGTTTCCAATTGTCTCAATCACATCACTCAAAGTGTCTTCTTGATCAGTGATGGAGCTTCATGTGGGGGAGAAATTGTTTTATAAGGAGATTCCATAGATTGATCTAGGATAGGGATCCCCCCTTCAATATTTGGAATATCATTATCAAATTCTTGAAAATATTTTGCATGCCTAAATTTGTCCAAGCAATCAAGAAACCACTCAACAACATTGTCAGTCTCGGAAGATTTAAGAAAAATGACATATCTAGATATGATAAACTTCTTATTTACTTCATCATAGAGAAAATATGATTTGGAGGTTTCTGAGTACCTCAAGAAGATATATTTTTGACTCCTTGCACCAATTTTGTTTCTTTGCTCCTTAGGTATCAAGGCATAGCAGGTGGAACCAAAAACCTTAAGATGCCTCACCGAAGGAATGTGGCCATACCACATTTCATAGGGAGTCTTATTTTTTAGAGAATGAGATGGAAACATATTCTTAATATACATTGCACATAGAACTGCATCAACCTGTGTTAACATTGTAAAATCGTACACATATTTGTACAATCCAGATGACACCCAAAGTTGTTCGAGAAAATGTATAGGTGAATGTTCTCCATATGAAGACATCATGGAAATTCAAAAAGTTAAATTCTCCAAAGATTTCATGTATAAAATTTAATAGCACGACCTATCTAGAGGCAAAAATTGACCACTGCACGATTTTTCCTTTGATAGCCGCACAATCGAAGAAAAGTGCAACTCAACGATTCAGGACTACTTCACACACTTGGAAGATGAGATTCCCTGACATGTTCTAGTCAAGTACAACTGAATTCGAGTCACCCTGAAGATATGAAGGCTCTAAGGAATCCTCTTGTCCTACTCATGGGTCATTTTCTGATTGATGGATCAAGAGATGGAAGAGGGATTCAAAATTATATATAAACAGGCCATTGGAGGACCAAAGACAAGGCAATGTTATGTTAGAAAAATTGTTCTCAAGAAATCCTTCATTCCATTGTTGAAGAATAACTAGAGAATTAGTGTGTTGGAAAAATTGTTTCCCAACATTCCAACACTCTAGTGTGGAGAGGATTTCACCATTGAGAGAGCCTTGACACTTCTTTGAGAGAGAGGAGAATCTTGCAAAGAGAGTGAAGAAAGGACCCTCCTTGTTGAGGATTTTTTAGCACCATTGCTCAAAGAATTATCTCCAAGTGTTTAGTATTCATCTATTGTATTCATCTTCCACTTTCAACAATTAATAAATGGAGTCCTTTATTGTTTGTTTCATCAAGCATTAATTTTTTTTTTTTTTTTTTTTTTATAGTTTTTTTTTTCTTTGATGTATGCAATGTTTTCACCATTTTCCATGCTTTGTTTTCTCATGTTTTTCCACAAACACCAACCAATTCTATCTGTGATTTCTTTGCATGGAATAACCAACAGCTAAGAAGGTGTATTCTGGTACCCCTTTTCTACAAAAGCATCACCACAAATTTGGTGACTCCATTGGTCTTTTTTTTACTCAAACTGTTGTTTTTGTAGGACCTCCTCTTTGCATTATCATTGTTCATTGCATTCAACATCTCTCTAGAATTTTTACAAGACCCTTTGGACCTGTTTTCGGCTGGAAAGCTTGATTGTTCAAACTTTTTTGTCATCCGTGTGACTTTTTTTCAGACACACACACATCTGCGTCTGTGCATAGAAAAACCCACATGTTTTATAGACAATACAAAAAACCATTGTAATTTTCATTTCCTAGATGATTGGCAGCCTTTAGTGAATTACCTTCACCTTTGCAATTTTTTTCCAGTTTGTTCAGGCTTCCTGGTTTATTTACTAATAACTATTAGTAGATTAATTAGATTATCTTTTTTTTTTATTTGAAATTTTCACATAGCTTAATTAGGGGAAAATTAAATGGCCACATTCCACACATCTTTTTCAACTTATTTTTCTATTTTTCACAACTCACATAACTTAATTAGTAAGAAATAAGTGGCCCATTATCCATACATCATGTTACTACCCAAAGCTTTTTTATTTCATTAATTTTTGGGATTAGGATCAAGTGTTACTACAAAAAATAAGTAATATTTTCTTCCCTTATGCCTTCTAGGCGAACCTAGGATTTCATATGAAAACTTTCGCAAAGCACTTGAGTTTCCATCTCCCTTTAGGCAAACATAGTGTAATAAGAAAAGGAGTAAGTGTCCCATTATCCACACATCATTTATTTTTCATGCAAGGAACAATCAAAACATAGTGTAATTAGAGGATATTGTAAAGGACCACGTCATATCCACATCTTATCACACTTTTTATGTTCAGTTCACCACTTACACACACATTACACATCACACACTAAGCTTTGTATAAGAAGGCATCTAGTTTTTGGAGCTTTTTGTACTTATCTTATTTTTCTTACATTCTCACACCCTAAGTAAAGCAAGACTACTAATGGAAATTATAACTTGAACAAACTAAATTTCCCCATAGGGGCCACAAAACAAGTTATATTTCAGGTTAGGACCATTGGGGTGGGCATCCCATAAGCCGCCATGGTCCTATTACATCTTTGAAACATATAAGTTACATGGTCATATTACTACCTCAGCATGTCAGAGACTTGAGTAAGAGGGGGTTCGACATAGGTCCAGTGCGTGTGATACTATTTGGAGCTACTCGACTTGTCCAATGCTTAGTACGGGTAACTAAATACTAAGGAGCCAAAGATGTCACTGCTCCCATGGGAGCAAGGTATCATAGTTTCCAAAATTAGGGCATCCTTTCCCTATAGGTGTAGGTGTTGGCAACACTAAAGCCTCATAAATTACCTTGGTTGATTCTTCGGATGTTGGAAATCATCGCCTATTCCTTCGAGATGTTTCCCCAGTACCCATCAGAAGATATCTCCGCTGGGCCCAGTTATGTGGAGAGTGGTAAGGAAGAATGGGTATTTATAGAATCTTTTATCATACACAAAAATAAACAAAAACCATTTTTCATTTTGATTAATCACATAGTGTTGGGAGCGGGATCCCCCAAGGGTAGTTTTGGGGCTAAAAGCCCATGTTTGAGTTAAATTTTGTAATAAAATTGTAAAGTATCCACATTTTGTGGTCACGGAGTGTGATGGTGGCATGTGTCAATAAAGGGTAGTCCACCCTTATTTTTGTAAAGTAAAGTCGGCTATAAGAGATCTACCCATGGTCCGTGGACCATGGGATTGTATAAAAAAAGTTAAGCTCTAAGTAGTTTTAGAGACATACAATGTAAGTGAGTTATAGCTCTGAAGTAAGAAGTCTAAGTCTTGGGTTGTAGTGTAGGTAGAGGCTCTGAAGTTGAGTGCGCAGAGGCCTAGGGCAGAAGTCAACAATTGAGCGTGCGGACCCCTGCAGTTGTGTGCACAGGGTGAATAGAGTTTGTACGAACTTAGAAGATATCAATAAAGAGAAATATTCGGAAATTCCCGTGTATTTGTTTTGTTAATGCATTTTTATATCTTATGTATGAATTTCCTTTATAATACTCATGTGATCGCGAATGAATGAAATTACGTTGAATAATTGAACGCATTTACGATTATCTGTCTACGTGGTGTTAACTATAATTATTTGATAAGAAAAGCAAGTCACTTAGATTAATTGGGGAATTTACACGACACACTGCCATAGTAGCACGAAAGTACCTAAGCAGCAGGCTAGGACTGAGTGAAGGTCAATCATACCCTTTTGCAGAGGTATTGAAGGATGGAATAAAGGGCTTGTCTTGCAAGCCCTAGAGTGAAGCGACCTGCGAGAAGGCAGGGATAGAGGGAATCAAACGACATAACAACCATCTCAGGGTGGAGAAACTTGGTTCCAGCATACCCCCATACTTCTGCGGTTAAGAATTTAGTCCATGCTCCATGGGCTGACGCCGAAAGGGCCAGTAGTGTAGGGATTTGTTTGGCTAATTAACGTTGAACTTGGGTTAGGCCCCCTCAAGCCAACAAATGGTTCTGTTGTTGGGACTGGAATCTGCATAAGAGATGTGTGATGTCGTATGACTAGAATCCAACTAAGAAGGACATTGGAGACTGGTTGGATAGGAAGATCCATGAATTCATGGCACAGGAGAGCAGAAACCCGCGACTGACAAAAGACAGTGGCTAGATAGATATCTGTATACAAAGATCCATAAGATCTTTTTCTACTTCTTTCTGATTTATCTATATGAGTGGATTACAAAGCTAGCAGATAGTTAAGGAAGGTGGAAACTTGACGGTCCTATTGTGTGAACCTCGGAGCTAGTGTGAAGGTTGGAAGCATCAGAGGATAAGATCGCCCGTGTTGTCGATCATTGGCTTGATCGTGTCATAGGAGGATTTGTGATTGAATTCACGGTCAACACCTCAGTCAGCTACAGTGAAGTGGAGTGGCGCTTTTTCAAAGGACCGAGAGGTAAGTATGTGAAATCTTTGAATACCTGGATTAAAATGCTATTGTGCGAAAAATGGGTTATGCAGCTACCTTGATGTTCGGAACTGCGCGAAGTGGAAAAACTTACAAGAACGAAGGAAAAAAGGGTCTGTATTATAGTCAATTGATTTGACCTCTGCGAGGTGATGAGGAAGAGATGGCGAAGGTTTCTCTACAAAGTGCTATTCAGTGAATAAGACAAGGATTCTCACGAATACCACCTCCACCCACACCACCTTCGACGTCACCACCATCGCCTCCAACTTCACTCATACCACCTCCACCTACACCATAGTTTAGTATGGTAAATACAGTGAAGTTGCCTTTGTTCAAAATCTTGGGAAATGAAGACCCGAACCAATTCTAGTTTGTTGTGAGGGTTGTATGGGAAGCTTAAGGTGTTATAGATGATCATATAAAGAAGGCAACATCGGTTAGTTCTCTGCAAGATCGCACACTAACATGGTATATTAAGTACTCTAATGATAACCCATATGCTAGAGTGGTAGCTATCCAGACAACACTGAATAGATAATTCAATAGGCCTAAATCTGAGGCGCAGTCGATTGTGGGATTCAAAGAAATCGTGATGCAACCAAGCAAGACACCTTGGGAACTATATCAGAGGTTGAAGTGTATAATCTGCAAAGCCAACATGAATTTGACAGACAGGCAACATCGTGAGTGGTTTGTGGCTTCTCTACTACCACACTTAAGGGTCGCGCTATCGTAACAGAATATAACCACTCAGGCGGAGGCCTTAGAGATTTCCATGAGACTACATGAAACTTCGATGCAAGATCCAAACTTGGGGGTTTAGAAGATCCATGCGCAGCTGAAAAATATATGCCTTAAGATGCAAAGTCTAAAGCATGACAAGACGGTTTGACCAGAGGTGCGCAAGGAGGTATGGTGCTTGAAATGCAAGAGTCAGGGGCATGACAAGGACCATTTCCCAGTCTTTGCGAACTATATTGCTGGAGGGGGAACGATGCCTTTAAGGTCAGAAGCTTAAGTAGGACCTAGTGCGGGGCCTGCATTATGGTGTGCTATATGTCAGGTAGTAGGAAAACATGCCATGGATAACTGTCATTTGCTGCAAAAGTTTGTACAAGCACCACAACAACTGTTCTGCAACGTTTTTAGGTCAGTAGGGCATGATGAGCGTAATTTTAGGAGTTATGAATTAATGATGGATAGAATTCCTGCCTATAGGGTTCGGGTAGAAACGCGAACCCCAGACCAGAGCGCAGGGATGGCACAAACAATATTTTAGGGGCGCGGACGAGGTCGAGGAGGAGGACGTAGAAGAGGTTGAGAATAGTTGATTTGCTACAATTGCGAAGGACCAGGACACTATGTCCGTGATTATGCTAACCCAACATGTCTGTTGTGCAAGTATTGCATGCTGTTTGATCATGAAACGGAAGATTGTCCTATGATGATAGCTAGGATACTTGACAAAGGGGCGCTACCACCTCCGCTGACTCAGAACCTGCAGATGATGAGGTCTGAGTTGTGCAAAGAGGATGCAAATGTAAATATAGTGCTCAGAAGTGGAATTGCGACAGGAGATGACAAGGGGAAACATACATAAGACAATACATGGGTTCGCAAAGCTCTAGCGAAGGAGGCTGAGTTCGATTTGGAGCACACACGTGAAACCTTCATGGAAGCTAAGAAGGGCTTCGCTGCATCCTCCACTTGAGGAAGCAAGGATAAGCCTAAGTAGGAGATTGACTCCTCTATGCTCACAACTTTCCTGGAGACATGTATGAAGTTATTAAGCGATATTAAGGCTGTGAAAGGGTTACAAGAGCTCATGTTGGGTGAGCTGCACATAGTACGAAATATTGGAAAGCATAAACAAGAACGAGACGGGAGATGAGACTGACTACGCAGATAAGAGAGTATGAAATGGATAAGGTTATTTGGACCTGGGGTCAGATGCGAATGTCCTATCGAAGCATACTTGGGAATGGATGGGGAGACCCACACTGCAATGGTCTCTGATTTAGCTAAGGATGGCTAATTAGTAGAAGATCATCCCCATGGGGTAGCTACAGGGGTTGACTATGGATATTGAGGGAGCGAGCGCATTGGCTGATTTTGAAGTGATAGAGATAGTGGATGAAAACAATCCCTATCCTGCGCTCCTAGGAATTGATTGGGCCATTGATATGAACGGGGTAATCAATCTGAAGAAGAAAAAGATGATCTTTGAGAAGAAATCGCTACGTGTAATAGTACCTCTAGACCTTGCTGAGGGATCACGACATACTAAACCAGTGCACGATTATGAGAGTGATGACGATTTGGAGTATATCTATAAGATAACAGCGTGAGAGCAAGATTGGGTGAATCCCACCGCGGATGGATGAATTGCATGGGATCACGAGAGTTCCTGCACTTCAGACTCCAATGAAGAGTTAGAGTGTTGGCAGAACTGGTTACATGAAGTGACTACACTGAACTTCAACATGATGACCAGATTACTGTGCTGTTTGTCCTCATAGGTAAAAAATCTGCCTACTTTTGATGTCTAAATGAGGTAGATATATTTTTGGATGCATCTGAAAGGGAGGTACTAGAAAAGTAGTGCTTCCAAGCATTGGACTGGGCACTACGCGCTATGCCCACAAGATGTTGGGGTACGCATAAGGGAAGCTTTGATGATTGGCATGAATGTAGTAGGATGATGAGAATATGATTCAGGAAGCCTAAAATGCAAATGATAGACAAGTATCATGGGCAGGATGATCTACGGGGGCATTTGGCCAAATGGACCCAGGCTTATGGAGAAAAGCCCCAACCTGAATGGGTGCACTTGTTCTGTCACACCTTGGATATTGTTTTGATGAACTGGTATGTAGAAACTGAGCTCTGCCACGGGACAGGTGAATGAGATGTCCTGTGCGAGGGATTCATGATGACATTCAGTTTTAAGGATGGGTTTGAAAATATTGATGAAGCACTACAAGAGGTGAAAGCAACAATCTTTAGGATACCGCAAGATCCTTTAGACCTGATTAAGCCTGAATGGACTACTCAACTGAGTCACGCGCTAGAATGTTATAATGTAACTGCTGAAGAAGAGGTCAAGGATCCATGGAAGATTAACATTTCGGAAATAGAGGGTCACCGTGAGGTTGAAGGACTGCAGATTGAGAACCCTAATATAACCGCGCCGTTGAAAACCAAACAAGTAAACATTAATACAGAGGCAGAAACCATATTTGTGAAAATTGGAGACTACCGGGATGACACGATGGTGGATAAGGTCACTCAATTTCTCTGCGAATACCAGGATTTATTCCCTACCAAGTTCACAGACTTGAAGGGGATAATCAGGGATCTAGGTATGATGAAGATCACATTAAAGCATGACGTGAAGCCAATTAAGCAAAGACCTTACCATCTCAATCCGAAATATAAGGAGAAGGTCTGCTTAGATTTAGACAAGATGCTCATGAAAAGAATCATTGAGCCTGTGGAAGAATCTGACTGGGTACGTCCAATGGTGGTACAGGAAAAGAAGGAGAAGGATGAAATAAAGATGTGCATGGATCTCAGAAAGCTGAATGATGCTTATGTGCATGATCCTTTCTCGACTCCATTCATTGATGAAGTGTTGGATAACGTAGGTGGCCAGGAAGCATATTCCTTCATTGATGGGTTCTCTGGGTACCACCAGATCAAAATCACACCAAAGGACAAGAGAAAGACAACCTTTGCGACTGAGTGGGTTGTTTTCAGTACATTGTAATGATGTTTGGATTGAATAATGTGCCTGCTATATTCTTGCACGTAGTTGTGGCTGCGTTCAAGCAATTTATTCATAAGTTCCTGGAAGTATATTTTGATGACTGGATCGTGTTTGGGCTGGTTAAATGCCATGTAGCAAGCTTGTGCTTGATGCTGGATACCTGTCGAAGATACCAGATCGCGCTCAATCTCAAGAAGTGCTTGTTTTGTGTTCCTTTTGGGAACCTATTGGGGCATGTGGTTTGCAGACAGGGACTGATGGTAGACCCCATGAAGATCGCGGTGATACTGAACTTGGAAGCACTGAGGAGTGTGAAATAGTTGCATGCTACCCTAGGACATACGGGATATTACAGAAAGTTTATCAAAGGCTATGCCCTGATCATTGTGCCTATGGAGAAATTATTGAAGAAGGATGTCACATTCTCCTGGAACTATGACTGTCATAAGAGCTTGGATATATTTAAAGAAAAGATGGTCACCGCATCGATTCTAGTCTTCTCGGATTGGAAGAAGGAGTTTCATGTACATGTCGATGTGTCATGTATAGTGTTGGGAGCAGTACTGACACAGGCTGGTGGAGAAGGCTTGGACCATCCTATCGCATTTTCATGCCGAAGATTATCCATAGCGGAGAAGAACTATTCCACCACCGAACGCGAAGGGTTAGTTATGGTGTATGTGATCTAGAAGTTTAGGCACTACTTGTTGGGAGGCCATTTTAAGATGTATACAAATCACTCCGCACTAAAGTACCTGGTCAATAAGCCTGTGTTGGGGGGGAGAATTTGCAGGTGGCTCTTATTGTTCTAGGAGTATGATTTTGAAGTTATTGTGAAGCTTGGATGACTGAACGCGGGACCATACCATATGTCACGCATCGAAACAGGGGAAGAGCCCACTAATTTGGGGGAGGGATTGCCTGATGTGCAGCTATTTGTAGTGTGTGTCGTGGATGGTCATTTTGAGGATACAATACATTTCCTAACAAAAGGTACTGCACTGGAAGGATACACTGTCCAGCAGAAGAAGGAATTAGTGGTGCCTGTGACAGATTTCTCTATCATTGCTGGGCATCCGTAAAAGATGGGGACTGATGAGATATTGTGACAATATGTACTTGAGTTTGAAAAATGTATCATCCTCACGGACACTCATGGGGGCCCCATGGGAGGACATTATGGAGGGAGAGCGACTGCGCAGAAGATTCTACGTGCAGGGTTGTGGTGGCCAACCCTCCATCAGGACTCGAAGGGGTATTGCAGGGTGTGCGATGTCTATCAAAGGACTAGCAGGCCATTGCAAAGGGATGAGATGCCTTTTAACCCTCAGATGACATTGCAACCCTTTGAGAAATCGGCGATAGAATTTGTGGGCCGCCTTCAGCCCCAAGGAAAGATGGGAGCGAGGTACATTATCATTGTGAGGGAGTATTTAACTCATTGGGCAGAGGAACAACATGTGAAGGATTGCACAGGCGTGATTGCCTTGAAGTTCCTATTTGAGCATGTCCTAACATGATTTGGATGTCCAAATATCTTGATGAGTGATCATGGTACACACTTCCTGAAAGAGACGATCACCGCACTGACAGAGGAATTTCAGGTATACCACTAGAAAAGCACACCTTATCACCCGCAGGTGAACAGGACGGTGGAGGAATTCAATAAAGTTCTCGAAAACACACTGACCAAGGTTTGCAGTTCTCAACGAAGTGATTGGGACCTACACATACCTACAGTACTGTGGGCTTATTGAACAAAATGAAAAAAGTTGACTGGACAAACTCCCTTTCGGCTTGTTTATGTCATTGAAGCAATAACGCCTATGGAATACATCATGCCTAGTATGTGTAAAGAAGCACTCGCAGGTATGACGGATCATGGAGCCCTATAGGAAAGGCTCACACAACTGGATGAACTTGAGGAAGATATATTTTTAGTTGGATTTCACCAATAGGTCCAAATGTAGCATGAAAAGGCATGGCATGATCGAGATATTAAGTTGCGCTCATTTAAGGTAAATGGCCCGGTTTTGTTATATGATAGTAAGTTTGATAAATTTCCAAGGAAGTTCAGAATGCACTAGTTAGGGCCCTATGCCATTAAGGAAATTACCGATGGAGGAGTGGTACAACTGGCCAAATTGAATGGAGAACCCTTCCCCAGAAAGGTGAATGGAAGTCACTTGAAACCATACACCGGCAGTCAAACCATGTGACTAAATGAAGGTAGCATAGTCTTAGCACTCTAGGAAGCTGAAAGGAGGTGCAGCACTATAAACTACACTGCTCGGGTTAGGGAGCTGTGTAATTGGAGGATGGTTTGAAGCAAGGATGTATCATAGGGTCCGCGACAACGGGGAGGGAGCTATGCTACCTAGGAACAAATCACGTAGGTCGGCTAGAAAGTGACCGTTAAAGTCACTGTTCATGATTTGACGGTAGAAGTGAGGCCAAATGGAGCGGGTGGCAGGAATTTAAGATGAAATTTATGGCTTAGATCCTTGAAAATTTGCCTCCAATCTAGCGTTAATGAACCGAATTTGGGGGGAATGGTCAGATTTGAATTCAAAATGACCTATAAATTGCAAGTGGCTATCCAAGAAGAAACACTTGGCATTTTGAGAATTGAGTTGTTGTGTTCTCAGGCACATATGAATCACGAGAAATATAAGCTTTTGATAGCTACTAAGGTATTTGAGACTTTTTTGACTGAAACATAGGAATTCTTGCTTAAGATCATGTCTGCACCCCCAGAGATTATAAGTACCGAACAAGTAGTAGAGGAGCCGACACAGGAAATGGAAAGAGAGGAAGAACTAGCTACTCCAGAAGTGGCCAAAGAATTTGCAGGGGTCCCTAAATCACTAAGAACGTCAAGACCAAAGCCAACCCCAACTAAGGAGACTGTGAAGGACAAGAAGGGCAAGTAGCCTGCCATACCGGTGTGCACATAGCCAAGGAGAAACCCACCAAAGCCCACTGCATAGGAGAAAGGCAAGGCTATAAACCCAGAACTAGAGGACAAATATATCGAAGACATCTTGATGGACGATGATGATGTGGGAATGGAAGTAGAGGAGGTTGAAGCCCAGGGTGCAGACCCTATTACGTAGTTTGTGGAGTATGTCCCTCTGCGTAAGCCTAAGTCCAAGGTCCCAAAGGACATTAATGAGAGTAAGACTGCCCTCAAAATCCCTTTGCTTCTGGATGAAATTGTTTTTGACGGTCTGCACTTAGCATGAGTGCCATACTGAAGCTTGAAGATTGGGACTTGGCAGACCACGAGAATTTCCCACACCTGGTGACTGAGCAGCCGATGCGTCACATCATTGATACGAATATGGGAATGACTGCATTAGAGCTACGGAGGTGGCTTAAGGGGGTAGAAAAGGCAGGGTTTCTCAACCTACTCTAGGTGCCGCATTATAATTGCACCCCAATGACAATTTTTGTCATCAGGCAGCTGTTGTGCTTGGTGCATTATGGGTGTCTGTGGCTAGAGGAGCTGATACCAATCATAGATAGGTTGATTCACTGAATTACGTGCCTTTTGTATACAGGTGAGAATCCAACGATGATCTTTGGTGGAAAGGGTGGCGAATAGGCTCTCGCAAAGTCAATGAAGCGGAAATTTAAGCTAGTAAAGAATTCGCGCGGGTATGCTATCTCCATCATCTACAGCCCCGGTATGAAGGTAGCCACGTAGATCCTCGCTGGGAAGGTAATGAGGAAGTTTCACACCGATGAGGTGCCAACACCTGTCGTCGTGCTCGCACAACAATGTGCTAAAGGAGTCCAGTTTAATTGGTCGAACTACATTCGTGGAGAATTCCTAGTGAACTACTGCGAAGCACAAGAGCTCAACAAGACATTCCACTACGCGTGGCTCTTGCTGTCGATTGTGATGGTAGCGTGGGAGCTACTAGAGGACATCCAGTTCCCTTCGGTCATGCTTGACCTCCCTAAAGCAGCGAGGTACACTTCGCTATGGGCAACCAAGGACGCGCAGTGAGTCCGGGACAACACGATTTTTTTGATCTTGATGGAAATGAATATTAGAATGGCCATCAATCGCAAGACACAATTGTCACCCATGGTGTAAACTAACCTACAGGGCTACGCTTAGTTCAAAGCTGATTTCCATCCAGTATCAATTACGGTGTGGAAGGACCTTGCGCAGAAGTAGTACAAATTGCTGTATCGGGCCATGGATGATGGCATTGATGCGGTGCTTGATCAATGGCCGGTGGAGTGGCGCACTACCACGGACTTGACGGTGGGCGGAAGCAAGTCCACCACGTAGAAGAGGAAGGATGAGGCCAAGCTGAAGATGGCACAGCTGATCGAGAATAGGAAAAAGGAGGCCACTGATAAGGCCCAGGTAGAGCAGACAGGAAAGTAGGCAGGAAAGCAGATAAGTGGAACAGAGTGTGGCTCTGACAAAGGTGCGAGGTCGCCCTTGCCTAAGACATAAGAAGAAGAAATAGAACAACACGACACATACCCTTAGGAAATAACTGGCCGCATTAAGTGCGTAAGAGAGCTAGAGAAGGGAGGGTCCAGGAAGAAATCAAAGGTGACCAAGACCTCACTGGACCTTATCACACTAACCGAGGGCAACTTACATGATATTGGTGACACAGTCAGGGATGTCACTATGGATGTCTCGCAGCAATTTGAACAGCAACAACAAATCACACTAGGGGCTATCCAGACCATGTTGCAAGAGTTGTAGATCCACGTGTCACAGGTTGGTAAGGTGTCTACCTGCTTGGCCATTGGCACTTCAGAGGCTGCCGATATGCTGCACACGAAGGCTTCCAGTGTGATAGTGCTGTCAGATGGAGCATTGACCATGGAAAATGAGGTTGACACGCCCACTGTCAGTGCCCTGAAGGGAGTTGGGTTGAACCTAGCAGTACTTCCGCGTGAAGCACTCCAACTCTTGTAGGATGGAGTAATTGTAGAGCCGAGGGCCCATGAGCACCGCACCCTCTAGGTAATCAGCGAACAACGGATCAACAACGAACATATGGCCCTACAAAGAAATGTTTCCATCACCACTCAGACCAAGGCACCCACTCAAAGCAAGAGGATTATGCAGGTTGTTGAGGAGGCGTGCCGAATGGCCCTAGAGTTGGTCGTTCTAGAGGAGGACCCAGTCAAGGTTCACATCTGCATGTTGGCCACAGGGGTGCACAACATTTAGACTGAGATGGTGCAGGTTCAGCTAGAGTTGAACCTGCAAATTACCAAGCTACAGTTGAGGGCCCAACCTTCAACACCGTCAGAAGTAAAGGAACAACAGGCGACCACCGTCATGGAGGCAGTAGTGGTGGTGGAGAGTGAAGTAGCAAACTGCACACATTTCTTCGAGTTATCATTTGAGGTCCTTACAATCTTGCAGGAGGACCCAAATATATAGAGGCTAGAGATGGAAGTGCGTGAGTTACAACAACGCTACAATGAAGTTAAGGGCACAATGCGAAACGTCGCTCTAACAAAGAGACTTGCCAAGTTGCAAGAGGCCAAGAAACTGAAGGGACAAGTGGACGCAGCGCTGCACAACGAAGCAGTGCTGAAGGTGAGACTAAAACTCTAGCTGGAGGAAGCTTACATAGTCACAAGAAATATTGAAGGCAAGCTTATGAATCTGCAACCAATGCTACAAAAACTTCAAGCTGACAACACAGGGAGTAGTGACCGAGAAGATAGTAGAAGAAGTGAAACAGGAAGTAGCCTAGTGCACGATCGAGGTTGTGGTCACACGGGTTGAGCTGGATGGGCTTCGTGCAAAGATCTCTGCACCTATCAAGTGACTCGAGGGCAAGTCACGGTGTTTGTGTTGGGGGCCTATTGGGAGCGAGATCCCCCAAGGGAAGTTTTGGGACTAAAAGCCCATGTTTGAGTCAAATTTTGTAATAAAATTATAAAGTCTCCACATTTTGTGGTCATGTAGCATGAAGGTGTCATGTGTCATAAAGGGTAGTTCACCCTTAGTTTTGTAAAGTAATGTCGGCTATAAGAGATCTACCCATGGTCCGCGGACCATGGGATTGTATAAAAAGAGCTAAGCTCTAAGTAGTTTTATAGATAGACAATGTAAGAGAGTCATAGATCTGAAGTAAGAAGTCTAAGTCTTGGGTTGTAGTGTAGGTAGAGGCTCTGTAGATGAGTGCGCAGAGGCCTAGGGTAGAAGTCTGCAACTAAGTGCGCGGACCCCTATAGTTGTGTGCGTAGGGCGGATCGAGTTTGTAAACACTTGGAAGATATAAATAAAGAGAAATATTTGGCAATTCTTGTGTCTTTGTTCTGTTAATGCATCTTGATATGTTATATACGAACTTCCTTTATTATTCTTGTGTGATGTGTGAATGAATGCAATTACGTTGAATAATTGAACGCACTTACGATTATCTGTTTACGCGATAACTATAATTATTTGATAAGATAAGCAAGTCACTTAGATTAACTGGGGAATTGGCATGGCATGCTGCCAGAGAAACCTGAAAGTACCTGGGTAGTAGGCTAGGGTTGTGTGAAGGTCAATCATACTCTTTCATAGAGGTATTGAAGGACAGAATAAAGGGCTTGTCTTGCAAGCCCTAGAGCGAAGCGACTTGCACAAAGGTAGGGATAGAGGGAATTAAATGACATCACAACCATCTCAGGGTGTGGAAACTTGGTTCCATGATCCCCCCATACTGCTTTGGGTGAGACTTCGGTCTGTGCTCCAAGGGATGATGCCGAAAGGGCCAATAGTGTAGGGATTTTTTTGGCTAATTAACGTTGAATTTGGGTCAGGGCCCCTCAAGAAAAAAATGGTTCCATTGCCAGATACCTCTCGAAGGTACCATATCATGATCAATCTCATGAAGTGTATGTTTTGTGTTCCTTTTGGGAACCTGTTGGGGCATGTGGTTTGTAGGCAGGGATTGAGGGTAGACCCTGCGAAGATCGTGGTGATACTGAACTTGGAAGAGCCGAGGAGTGTGAAACAGATGCGCGCTACCCTGGGACATACGGGATATTACAGAAAGTTTATCAAAGGATATGCCTAGATCACCATGCCTATGGAGAAATTGTTGAAGAAGGATGTCACATTCTACTGGAACGATGATTGTAAGAAGAGCTTGTATATATTGAAAGAAAAGATGGCCACCACACCGATTCTAGTCTTCCCAGATTGGAAGAAGGAGTTTCATGTACATGTTGACACGTCATGTATAGCGCTGGGATTAGTACTAACACAGGTTGTCAGAGAAGGCTTGGACCATCCTCTCATGTTCGCAAGCCGAAGATTATCCATAGCGGAGAAGAGCTATTCCACCACCGAATGTGAAGGGTTAGCTATGGTGTATGTGCTCTGGAAGTTTAGGCATTAATTTGTGGGAGGCCATTTTAAGATATATATAGATCACTCCACACTAAAGTACCTGGTCAATAAGCCTGTGTTTGGGGGGAGAATCTGCAAGTGGCTCTTATTGTTCCAAGAGTATGATTTTGAAGCTATTGCGAGGCCTGGATGATTGAACACGAGACCAAACCATCTGTCACGCATCGAAACAGGGAAAGAGCCCACTAATTTGGAGGAGGGATTACTTAACCCACAACTATTTGCAGTGCACGTTGTGGATGGTCATTTTGAGGATATAATACATTTTTTAATGACAGGTACTACACTGGAAGGATACACTGTCCAGAAAAAGAAGGAATTAGTGGTGCGTGCAAGAGATTTCTTGTCATTGTTGGGCATATGTACAAGATGGGGAGTGATGAGATATTGCGACAGTATGTACCTTAGTTTGAAAGAAGCAGAATCCTTGTGAATGCTCATGGGGGTGCCGTAGGAGGACAAAATGGAGGGAGAGCAACTGTGCAGAAGATTCTACGTGTAGGGTTTTGGTGGCCAACCCTCCATCAGGATTCAAAAGCATATTGCAAGGCATGCAATATCTGTCAAAGGACTAGTAGGTCATCGCGGAGGGATGAGATGCCTTTGAATCCTTAGATGATGTTGCAACCCTTTGAGAAATGGGCGATAGACTTTATGGGCCCCATTCAGCCCCAAGGAAAGATGGGAGCAAGGTACATTATCACCATGATGAAGTATTTGACTTGTTGGGCAGAGACACAGCCTGTGAAGGATTGCACGGGTGTGACTGATGTGAAGTTCCTATTTGAGAATTTCCTAACATGATTTTGCTGTCCAAAGATCTTGATGAGTGACTGCAGTATGCACTTCCTCAATGAGACAATCAACATGCTGACGGAGGAATTTCAGGTATACTACCAGAAGAGCACACCTTATCACCCACAAGCTAACATGATTGTGAAAGTTTTCAACAAGTGCTCGAAAACACGATGACCAAGGTTTGCAGTGCACAGCGAAGTGATTGGGACCTACGCATACGTGCAATAATATGGGCTTATCGAACAAAATGCAAAAATTTAACTGGACAAACCCCCTTCCGGCTTGCTTATGGCATTGAAGCAGTAATGCCTATGGAATACATCATGCCTAGTCTACGCATAGCAGCGCTCACATGTATGATGGATCACAGAGTCCTAGTGGAAAGGCTCACACAACTGGATGAATTTGAGGAAGAGATATTTTTATCTGGAGTTCACCAACAGGTCCAAAAGCATCATCAAAAGGAATGGCATGATCGACATATTAAGCTGCACTCATTTAAGGTAAATGACCTAGTTTTGTTATATGATAGTAAGTTTGATAAATTTGCAGGGAAGTTCAAAACACACTGGTTAGGGCCCTTAAGGAAATTACTGATGGAGGAGAGGTAGAGCTAGTTAAATTGAATGGAGAACCCTTCCCCAGAAAGGTGAATGGAAGTCGCTTGAAGCCATACATTAGTGGTTCGGCCATGTGACTAAATGAAGGTAGCACAGTCTTAGCACTCTAGGTATCTGAAAGGAGGTGCGAGACTATAAACTACACTTCTTGGGTTGGGGAGCTGCACGATTGGAGGATGGTGTGAATCAAGGAAGTGTCACAGGGTCCGCAGAAGCATGGAGGGAGCTGTGCTACCCTGGAAGAAATCACGCAGGTCAGCTGGAAAGTGACCGTTAAGGTCACTGTTCATGATTTGACAACAAAAGTGAGGCCAAATGGAGCAGGAAACCAACATTTAAGACAAAATTTATGGCTTAGATCCTTGAAAATCTGCCACCAATCCGACATTAATGAACCGAATTTGGGGGGAACAGTCAGATTTGAATTCAAAGTGCCCTATAAATTACAAGTGGATGTCAAGCAAGAAACACTTGGCATTTTGAGAATTGAGTTGTTGAGTTCTCAGGCGCATATGAATAGCGAGCAATATGAGCTTCTGATAGCTACTAAGGTATTTGAGACTTTGTTGATAGAAACATAGGAATTCTTGCATAAGATCATGTCCACACCCCCAGAGATTATAAATATTGAACAAGTAGTAGAGGAGTTGCACAAGAAATGGAAAGAGAGGTAGAAGTAGCTTCTTCAAAAGTGGCCGAAGTATTGGCAGAGGTTCCTAAATCACCAAGAATGCTGAGACCGAAGCCAACCACAAATAAGGAGACTGTGAAGGAAAAGAATGACAATTAGCTTGCCATACTGGTGCACACATCGCTAAGGCGAAACCCACCGAATTCTACTGCACAGGAGAAAGGTAAGGCTATAAAATTAGAAACAGAGGAGGAAGATATCAAAGACATCTTGATGGATGATGAGGATGTGGGAACGAAAGTGGAGAATGTTGAAGCCTAGGGTGTGGCCCTATTATGTGGATGTCGGAGTATGTCCCTCCGCACAAGCCTAAGTCCATGGTCCCAAAGGACATTGATGAGAGTAAGACTCTCCTGTAAACTCGTCTGCTGTCTCAAACAATTATTGTCAATGGTCTGAACTTGGCACGAGTGCCCATACTTAAGCTTGAGAACTCGAACTTGGCGGACCACAAGAAGTTCCCACTCCTAGAAACCAACCAGCTGATGCATCACATCATTGACACGAATATGGGAATGACCACATTGAAGCAAAAAAGTTAGCTCAAGGGGGTAGAAAAGGTAGGGTTGCTCAACTTGCTTTGGGTGCTGCACTATAACTGCACATTGGTGACAATTTTTATCATCAAGAAGCTACTGTGCTTGGTGCATGATGGGTGTTTGTGGATCAAGGAGCCGATACCCAACACAGATAGGTTGATTTACCGAATAACGCGCCTACCATATACAGGTGAGAATCCGATGATGATATTTGGCGGCAAGGATGGCGAACAGACTCGTAGAATCAATGAAGGTGAAATTTAAGCTGGTGAAGATGTCGCGCGGGTACGCTATCTCTAGCATCTGCAACCCCGCTGTGAAGGTAGCCACGTATATCCTCACTGGGAAGGTAATTAGGAAGTGTCGCACCAATGAGGTGCTGACACCTGGTCTCACGGTCGCATAACAGTGCGCTGAAGGAGTCCAGTTCAACTAATTAGACTACCTTCGAGGAGAGTTCTTGGCGAACTGTTGCAAAGCACAAGAGATCAGCAAGACGTTCCACTACACATGGCTCTTGTTGTCGATTTTGCTAGTAGCGTGGGAGCTACCAGAGGACAGCCAGTTCCCTTTGATCGCACCAGACCTCCTTGAAGCAGTGAAGTACGCTTCGCTGTGGATAACCAAGGACACACAACGAGTTCGACACAACAAGATCTTCTGGATCTTAATGGAAATGAATATCAGAATGGCCATCAATCATAAGCCACAATTGTCGCCCATGGTGTATGCCAACCTGTAAGACTACGCTGAGTTCAAAGCCGATTTCCATCGAGTATCAATTAGGGTGCAGAAGGACCCTGCGTAGAAGTGGTATGACTTGCCATATCTGGCCACGAATAATGCCATTGATGCGGTGCTTGATCAATAGCTGGTGGAGTGGCACACTACCACGGACTTGGTAGTGGGTGGAAGAAAGTCCGCCACGCAGAAGAAGAAGGAGGAGGCCAAGTTGAAGATGGCACAACTGGTCGAGAAGAGGAAAAAGGAGGCCATTGATAAGGCCTAGGCGAAGCAGATAGAAAAGCAAGAAGGAAAGTAGACAGGTGGAATAGAGCATGGCTTTGACAAAGGCATGAGGTCACCTTCCCGTGAGATAGAAGAGGAAGAAACAGAACAACACGATGTGGACCATCGGGAAATGTCCACCCGCATTAAGCACCCAAGAGAGATGGAGAAGGGAGGGTCTTGAAAGAAATCAATGGTGACCAAGACCTCGTTGGACCCTATCACGGTGACCGAGGGTGACTTACATGATATCAGTGACATAGTAAGGGAGCTCACTGCAGAGGCCTTGCAGTAATTTGAACAGCAACAACAGATCATACTAGGGGCTATCCAGACCAGGTTGCAGGAGTTGCAGACCTGCGCGTTGTAGACTTGTACGGTGTCTACCAGCTTGGCCATTGGTAATTCAGAGGCTACCGATACGTTGCGCACGAAGGATTCCAGTGCGATAGTGCTGTCGTATGGAGCAGTGACCACAGAAAATGAGGTTAACAAGCTCACTGTCAGCACCCTAAAGGGATTTGGGCTGAACCTAGTAGTGCTTCCGCATGAAGTACTCCACCTCTTGCAGGATGGAGTAATTGGAGAGATGAGGGCCCGTGAGCACTGTGCCCACTAGGTAATCAGCGAATAGTGGATCAACAATGAACAGATGGCCCTACAGAGAAATGTTGCCATAGCAGATTTCTGAAAGAGGATTATGTAGGTCATTGAGGAGGCATGCCAATGGTCCCAGAGTTGAACATTCCAGAGGAGGAGCCAATCGAGGTCTGCACTTGCAAGTTGGCCATAGGGGTGAGTGACACTCAAACTTAGATGGCGTGGGTTCAGTTGGAGTTGAACCTGCAAATCACCGAGCTACAGTTGAGGGCCCAGCCTTCGACACCTCCAGACGTAAAGGAACAATGGGTGATTGCTGTCATAGAGGCAATAGCGGTGGCAGAGAGTGTAGTAGTAGACTGCAAGTAGTTGTTCGAGTATCCATTTGAGGTCCTGACAAGCTTGCAAGAAGAACCAAATATACAGAGGCTAGAGATGGAAGCGCATGAGCTACAGTAGCGCTGCGATGAAGTTAAGGCCACAACGTGAACTGTTGCGTTGACACAGAAGCTCGCCAAGATGCAAGAGGCCAAGTAGTAGAAGGAATAGGTGGATGCAATGTTGCACAAGGAAGCAGTGCTGAAGGAAATACTAAAGCCCTGGCTGGAGGAAGCTTACGCAGTCATAGGAAATATTGAAGGCAAGCTTGTGGCTCTGCAAGCTACGCAACAAAAGCTTCAGGCTGATAGCGTAGGAGCAATGACTGAGCAGAGAGTAGAAGATGTGAAGAAGGCAGCAACTCAGTGCACGACCAAGGTTGTGGTCATACGGGTCGAGCTGGACAGACTTCATGAAAATATCTCTGTGCCTACCGACTGACTTGAGGGCGAGTCATGATGTTTGTGTTGGGGGCCTGTTGCGAGTAGGATCCCCCAAGGGCAGTTTTTGGGCTAAAAGCCAATGTTTGAGTCAAATTTTGTAATAAAATTGTATAGTCTCTGCATTTTGCGGTCATAGAGCATGAAGGTGTCATGTGTCATAAAGGGTAGTCCACCCTTAGTTTTGTAAAGTAAAGTTGGTTGTAAGAGATCTACCCATGGTCCACGGACCATGGGATTGTATAAAAAGAGCTAAGCTATAAGTAGTTTTAGAGATAGACAATGTAAAAGAGTCGTAGCTCTGAAGTAAGAAGTCTAAGTCTTGGGTCATAGTGTAGGTAGAGGCTCTGAAACTGAGTGCGCAAAGGCCTAGGGTAGAAGTCTGCAACTGAGTGCGTGGACCCCTACAACTGTGTGCGTATGGCAGACAGAGTTTGTAAGAACTTGGAAGATATCAATTCCCGTGTCTTTGTTCTGTTAATGAATCTAGATATGTTATGTATGAATTTCCTTTATTATAATTATGTGATGCACGAATGAATGAAATTATGTTGAATAATCGAACACATTTACGATTATCTGTGTTAACTATAATTATTTAGTAAGATAAGTAAGTCACTTAGATTAAGTGAGGAATTGCATGATACACTGCCATAGTAGTGCAAAAGTACCTGAGTAGCAGGATAGGGCTGCATGAAGGTCAATCATACCCTTTTGTGGAGGTATTGAAGGACGGAATAAAGGGCTTGTCTTGCAAGCCCTAGAGCGAAGCGCCCTATGCGAAGGTAGGGATAGAGGGAATCAAACGACATCACAACCATCTTAGGGTGTGGAAACTTGGTTCCAGCATCCCCCCATACTACTTCAGGTGAGACTTTAGTTTGCGCAATGATGCTGAAAAGGTTAGTAGTGTAGGGATTTGTTTGGCTAATTAACACTGAACCTGGGTCAAGCCCCCTCAAGGCAACACATAGCTTAAGTTAATGGGAAAGCAATCATTTTATTTTCACTTTGTTTTATGAATCTGATTTACTTTCTTTGATACTTATCTCCTTCCCTCATCATGCAAAGTAACACACAATTTACTTCACACCATAGGGGACCCCAAGACTCCTCGTCAATTTAGACATTTTCAAAACCTCCCTCCATTACTAAGAGGTGTGCAAGGTCTCTGTCTGTTTAGGCATAGAATGTTGGGTTGTGTTATATTCTTTCCATGACTAGCCAACATAGTTAACCGGGGGGTTAGAAGCAGGGCGGAGCCCTCCCTTCGTTGCACCGATTGCGTAGCGGGGGGAGTCATAGGGGGTTTGAGGGGTGCAGTTAACCCCACTATATGGTTGGACCTACCTATGGTTTTGTACATGATTTTCGCACATGGTTTTGGATGCGATGGTTTTTGGTCCATGGTTTTGGACGTGATGGTTTTCGCTCCATAGTATTGGATGTGTCAGCATGTATAAAAATGTATTGTAACATTGAAAGGAACATAATGAAAAATCAAGCTAGTAGTCCTAGTTTTGGGATCTAGGGGAAATCTCTGTGTATGTGTTTTATGTGTTATGCTCTCGCATTGTTTATTTTCTGTGTTTTAGAATTAGTATGTAGGTAATTTTTGTACAGGGTTAAAACCTACATTTGGTATCAGAGATATTTTGGCTTCAAGGGGATGCCTTTGTTACTGAGGGGTTTTGCTCGGGCTTTTGGTAGACCCTGTTCAGTGGGAGATCTGTGAGATCGATTCTGGTGGTGAAAGAAGACACCGAGTAGTGGAAAGATAGAAATTGAGAAATTTAATGGTCAGGGTTTTGAGTTGTGGAAACTCAAGATGGAGGATATTTTGGTGGATAAAGATTAGTGGATTGCGGTAGATCCAGGTACTAAACCAATGGGAGTGTCTGATGAAGAATGGAAGAAGTTGGATTGGAAGGCAAAGAGCATAATACGATTGTGTGTCTCAGATTTAGTATTACTAAATGTATCAAGGGAAGCTACGATAAAGGCTTTGTGGGACAAGTCAGGGACTTTGTACCAATCTAAGTCTCTGGTGAATAAACTGTTCCTGCGGAAAAAGCTATATAACCTGAGGATGAAAGATGGAGACTCGATGACAGAGCATCTGAACGCATTTAATATTGTGGTTAAGTCAATTAGCATCTATTGATATTAAAATTTCAGATGAAGATAAGTGCATCAGTTTGTTGTGTTCTCTACCATATTCGTGGGATAGTCCGGTTATTGCAATAGGTAGCAATGCAACTGCCTTGCAATTTGATGAAATAGTCTCATCCTTGCTGACAGAGGAGATGAGACGGAAAAATATGGAAAGCCAGAATGGTGATGCCTTGTCTGTATGAGGACGGTCCCAGAACAGAAACAAAAATAAGTCATCGGGTGGGAGATTTAAATCTAGAGGGAGATCTAAATCTCCAAGAAAACCTCTAAAGGTGGTGTGCTGGAAATGCGAAAAGGAAGGGAACTACAAAAGAGATTGTAAATCTAAATCTCCTGATAAAGGAAATGGATCTGATGATGCTCCTTTTGCAAAGGTGAAAACCACCTCAGATGAAGGTGGGGATGTGTACTTAGCTTCTTCAAGTACACATGTAGATCATGAGGC
>APFE030595296.1:7248-40733 GCA_000404065.3 Pinus taeda | reverse complement strand
AGTCGTCTCTATCTTCTTTTAATAAGAAACTTCTTTTACAATAGTTCTATACTGGTGCAGTCTTATACCAGTACACAAGCTTCTATCAGCAGAAGGCTACAACCTTCTCTCGTTCTCCAAACTCTCCTGGAAGGGAGCTACAACCCCCTTAGCTCTTGTACTAGCCGATCCACTTACTAGTACGTAGGTGCTGGCCTACTGAAATTCTCCAACCTTTACTCGTTCTCCAACTGCTACTGGAAGGGAGCTACCACCCCTTTAGCTCTTGTGCTAGCTGATGTACTAGTACGTAGTTGCCGACCTATAGAAGGCAACAACCTTCTCTTTCTTCCTCCAGGTACCACGTTTCATACATTTTCAGACTGGATACTTCTGAAGCACAACACTATAATCATCCAATTTTCATACTGGACCCATCAATATCATTGAAGCACAAAACAATCAATACTAGCATTATCAGTTTCTGAATCACTGAAACATTGAAACCCTGTCAACAACACAGTCACCAGAACACAGAGCAGACTACAGAACTCTGCAATAACAATCAAACCCAACTGCAACTTCAAAAATCATACTTCATTATGTATACGCTATTACGATGAATCAAACCCGCGTATATATGCGATTTCACCAAATCCAACCCGCGTATAGATCTATACATATTCAATCATGACTTTGCGGCTGTTTCAGACATCAGTCATACCCAGATCATAACATGCATACAATAAAACATGCATCAATAATTCATATCTAGTCTATCCATGATCAAACCATATAAAGATGATTCATTTCAAACCATTTGATCCCGATCTATCCTTAGATCTTGTTCTCCATCAACCGGTGAGATCCCTCCTTAGCTCAGATCTAGCAATGCATCATAACCCATATCCTGCATACTCGATCTCATACTACATCAGATATTCAAGTCTTTTTCCATGCATTTTCCTAATGATCTTCTTCTCCTTTTATAGTCTTAGGCCTTACTCAATACCATGGTCCAAAACCGTAACAAAACAATACCACGGACCCAATACTTGAGTTCAACTCTTTTGGATGCAATACCACGGACCAAAACCATAGGATCAAAAGCTGTCAGACTAATACCATGAACCAACCATAAGATTTCCCATGTGCGTGCGCTTTTCTCTGTATGAAAGTGTGCTAACTTTTCTCTGCATGAAAGTGCGTGAAATTTTCTCTTCATGAAAGGAACTTTTCTTTGCGTGAAAGTGCGTGAACTTTTCTCTGTGTGAAAGGAACTTTTCTCTGCATGAAAGTGCGTGAACTTTTCTCTGAATGAAAGGAACTTTTCTCTGCATGAAAGTGCGTGAACTTTTCTCTTCATGAAAGGAACTTTTTTTTTTGCATGAAAGTGCGTGAAATTTTCTCTGTGTGAAAGTCTGTGAACCAGAAAATAACTTTGCTGCACTATAATTTTATCATCTGAGATGAGTGGGTTGCCATCAAGTACAACATATGTATCATAATGCCAACATTTTTGTAGGGCATAAACCTCTTCTTTGACTGATGCGAGGGGTTCTCACTTATTTTCGGCTATGGCTTTGCATTTTGGGGTTTCATCTTGATACATAAAATTCCAAGGGAGACGCGGGCTTACTATTATTGTTTTGCTTGGCCGCAAGAGTTTTAAGGCTGATTTCTGTTGCAAACCTTTATGCACTATAACCTTTCATGTTGATTTTCACCATGCAAATTTTATTAATATGTTCTTTTAGTATGTAATGTTGGATTTTTTATGCTTTTTAGTACTAAAACGTTTTTGGTTTGGGAATATTGTCGATACAATTGGGGCATACTTAATGATGGACATGGATGTACCTGTACAATTTTTTACAACAAAAAAATGGGAGAATTCTATCTCCAATACTCATATTTGTTCATCTCCATCTAAAGATAGGTAGGATGAGTAAAAAAAATTTCACAAAATCCATGCTCTAACATATCTACTTGGCAACTATTTTACAAACTAATTATATAACAAGATACATAGATAGATCATTCCTAATTTTTCAATAGGCCTCAAGGAAGTACCCAAACTCAACGAGCAAGGATTGTAATCCCAATGCTTTGTTCCATTTAAATTCTTGTTCTCACATTTCTTTCCCAGATTTCCTCCCTCTCATGACTGGAATAGAGCTTAATGTTTGTTTAGCCACACTTGCATAGGTGAGAGTTCTAATGTCTATCTTTGTTACCCCTAGGCTGAGGGAACATCTTCCCTCACTATCTCTAATCATTGTTCCTCCCATGGATTATTAATTTGTTGTTTCACCATTTTTCCCTTGTATTTCTTCTCAATTTTTCTATTTTCACCTTTTTTTATTTTTTGCACTTATCTTCTTTATGTCAATTTTCTAAGGACTTATTGCAGTTCATTTCCCACTCCTCACTCATATATTTATATTCCAATACATGAGAAATATAGTTATATTCCATATGAGTAATATACATATTTCAGTCCTTTAGGGATTGCTTAGGAAACAAGGCTCATAGTCATTACAAGAAATACTCATTACGAGTCCAACACATTGTCACATGTAGGATTTCTCCCTACCACCTGCGCTAAACCTAATTGACTTTCCATGAGAAATATCTTTGTATTCCATATAAGGAATATACCTATAAGGAATATACTTGTTTTGGTTCTTGATGGATTGATTAGTAAGGCTTCAAGCCATTACAAGAAATACTCATTATGAACTTTGTTAGCCCTTTACAAAGCCTTTATTATTCAGTGAAATATTCGCCAAGCTCTTACAAGATTTTATAATCCAATGAAAGATTCGCCATGATTTTACAAGATAATATAATTTGGTGAGAGATTCGCTAAAAGAATTATATATACATATTATATTATTGATAAAATCGCCTTCCATTTTTTCCTATGTATCATGGGGATTCACCCATTTATTATATATATAAATTTAGGGGAGTTCTTAAAATTTTCCCTGATCGATATCAAAGAGGTTTATCTAATTGATAAACATGTTAACACTTAAATACTCAAATATTGACTCAATTCAATCATGACATTTTTAGAAGAACATAATGGTAATAACATTAAAATGGAATCCATAAATGACTTTGGCATTAAATTTGTATTCTTTATGAACATGAAAGTTTTTACAATAGTGACATCGACATTTTTCATGACTGTTTTGTCAATGTACTCACAACATCATTCCTTTAACACAACATATAGAAGATTCACTATTTTTTTTGAGTGAATATTATGTAAGGGTATAAAAAAAACATCATTTGGTTCGATAGTTTTGTGCAAACAACTAGCATTGTAATAATAGTTAAAGATATTAGATATATGTTTGTCATTGCAATAATAGTTCTCTTTGGTGCTATGAGTCACACTTCTTGTACCTTTTGGTTTTTATTGCTTTCTCGAGCATAACTATGTAATTTGAGGAGGTGGGCCTTTTTAGTGGAGTGTTATAAGGTATTTCAACCATTCATCACTTTTGGATGACAATCCTTTATTATGGGGTTATAAACAAAATCTAAGTAAAGTGTTTAACATAACCCTTAACATTTCTTGCCAAGCCTTTATGTCCTAAGTCGGTGTGAACATATGAAAACTCTTTTTTCTTTTTGCCACCTTAAGTTGATTCTTGTTTAGTCCTTTCAACAATTTGTCATACTTAGGGATGTCTCTCAACATCAAATTTTCTGTGTTTCTCAATTTTGGAGAAGATAGGAAAGATAATTAGGTCATGGTCATTATGACATCTCCATTTTATAGAATAAGGAATTACATAACTTTCTATAATTTGTTAATTATTGTGTGTTTTAAAGATTTGTTTGTCGGCGGTTAGTGAAGATGATCTCATTTGTTTATGGGACATTGGTGAAGATACTCCCATACTACCTTAAGATGTTTTTTGAGAACAAGGTAGTATATACTGAAACATCTCTTGTGGATTATTTTTTGTGCACCCACTAAAATGAAAGGTCTTGGTTATATAGTGTTAATCGCCTAAGCTCTAGCCTTACTTAATTATCATTACTTGAATTATAGACATGTATGTTTATTATTGCCTTTCAACTTGCATTATCTCTAGTATATACAATAATCAGACTTGTTCGAATTATCATCTTATCTTGTGCATTAATATCATGTACGAAGAAATTATCTCATTGAAGGGACTTCTCTATTTTTCACTATAGTTTGACACATGACCATTGAATTGAGTTGTTTTTATGTTTATTCATTGTTTTTTTCGAATCAGCCATCTTATAATTTTTTAATACAATTTTTTTTTTCGGGAATATTTGAATTGTATGAGAGTTACAGGTTTGAAATAGCAAAGAGTGAATTATATACGGTAAAAAAATTAAAATCTAGTCTTTTCTTTCTAAGGTATATGCAATATGATACATGGCTATTGTTTAGTCAATTTAGTGTCCTAAATTGCTTGCATAAATTATCAACCGAGGTTTGTAAGATGATGAAGTGTAGTGCACTATATGTGCTTAGTTAGCCCTTCTTACTTCGTTGTTTTGTATTTTATATTGTTTTGGGGGTTTCCGTTCTTTGATTCCTAATGATGTACAATTTGAACTATGCGAAACTGAATCTAAACTTCCTAATGGTGAACCAAGAGCTAAAACTAGTCAAAATCTAATTTAAAGGAAGGAAAAACAGAGCATCTGTCCTATCTTGTCATTAATCCTAAGTCATGAATCTAACCCTTAAAATTAAAAGGTGAAGTTGTAATGCATGTTGAATAATACAAAGAATGAAATCAACTGAAGTACTTCTAGTTACTCCAACCTTCAATTTTGAAAGATAACCTTTTTGAGATGGAATACAAGCAACTTCCTGTACTTTATGATCTAGAGAACTAAATGAAAACATGCAGAAGTTAACTGATTGATTTCAACCATTGTGTGAAGTGAATGCTTAACCATTTAGTTTAGGATGAGTATCAACTTGAAATGGTAATAAAAAAACATTCATTAACGCAGTGTATTGATAATCTGAACTAGAAAATGAATAACAAAATAGTGAGTAAACTAGTCAACAATGAATTCTTATAACTTCAACCTTACTCTATTTAGAAACAAAATTGTTTCCTTTCATGAAATGTGTTGGAGAAACAAGACTGCATAATTGATTTTTAACATTATGATACAGATCAAAACTAAAATAAATCAACCTAGGCTAGAAAATCTGCTAAAAGTAAATGATGAAATTAAAACTAAACAAAAAAAGAATGGAAAGAAAACCTCCTTCAGTGCAGGGGCCCTCTGCAACTAACTGGGTTGAGCTGCTAACTAATTTAAAATGCTCTTTATAAACGGTCATTGGTCAACACACAATTTTATATTATAAACAAGAACGAAGTCCAAAATAAAGAGCTGAAAGTCTAAACTTAATACATCAAATTATTCAAATCCCTCTCGGTTCTATACAATCAGTATTTAAAAGGAAATAATCATAACTGTCTTTGAGGAAAACTAGCTACAGGTGGCCTATACGTATTACAAAAATAATACGTAAATGTCTGATCAGCTACATGTGACTTGAATTTGAGTGAGATGGTTGCAACATAACCGTTACCACAGGTGGCTGATCCGAGTTCATGCTACAATAGAACTGTTGGATTTATTGATTAACCACAAAAGAGTAGACGAAGAGTCCTATTTCTTCCGGGTATCATACGTTTGAATCCACCTTTGACTATGATCTTGAGCTTGCTTCCTTGTCGATTTGGGCTGAGTGACTAGGATAGAATCCACGTGGAGATGATTCCAGAGATGCCCATGTGTCTGGTTTCTTCATTTGACACCTGGAACCTGCCAGACCATGGAAGTAGCTACAGAATACAAAGTTAGCTACAGAATAGGCTACGTTCTGTAGCTAATTTGCAAAAAATTTATTCAAATAGCAAAAACATAAAAGTATAACATGTCAATCATTTAATGCCCTCCTTAAAACAAAACCTATCAGTTATCGTTGATGGGGATCTGTAATCTTATGGAAAAGCAAGGGAAAGAAGTGAGAAAAGCTATCAAGGAGATGGTAATTCTGAGGTTCAACACACCCCCACCGCAAAATCATTGCATGTCCTCATGCAATTTGCCAAAAATGAGAATTCTTCTTTCCTATTGCATTCATTTAGACACTTCTACTAGTACATCTAATTTTCTTCTTTTGCTCTTCTTTGAAGTGACTGCCATTCTGTGTTTCTTCATAAGAAGCCTGTATTTAAGGTTGATGACTGTTCTATTCAAGCTTCTATTCTTCCTCTTCAACTCCCTATTCTTCTTAAACCACAACCCTAGATGCAGTATTGTATTATCATGAATTGCTTTATCCAATTTACTTTGTTCCCTCAAGGTTTCATTGTTTTTCTTGATATGTCTGTTCAATATCTCTAACTCATAGATTTCCTATTTGAGAGAGTCAGTTAGAGGTTCTTGTGGATTGACAGAGGGTTCTGGATCCATTGAGGCATTCTTATTCTCCAGTGATTCTATATAATAATATATTTGTTACTACATTGGGTCTATTCTTGGAGATCTTCTGCTGGGGCTACCTTCAAAATATTGTTCAGGAGAGTTTTGAGGACTGTGTGCAGATGGAACATTATCAAGAGATCGTACTAGGGTTTCTTCTTCTAGATTTATAAATTCTGTTCCCTTTGATGATATCTTCTTTACCATACCTCGGAGCCTAGAGCTCTTTCTAAGTTGTAAAGGACTTTTGTTCTCTTCCTTAGTACCCTTTTTCTCCTTTCTTATCTTTTATTTTCTCTTGATTTGTTTCCTAATTGCTGTCAACTCTTCAGAAATTAATTTTTCATCATCTTGTTATAATGAAGATTGAGGTTTGTTTCCAGTAGTTTCACCAGCTTTATTTTTCATCTTCCCCTTTTGCTTGATTTGTTCTCTGATCTCTATCAATCTTTCAGAGACTAGTTCTTCATCATTTTTCTGCGTTGAGGACTCATGTTTGCTTTGAATGGTTATACCGATCTTCTTTCTCCTACTCCTCCTAACATTACCCTCTTCAGATGATTTTGGTGCCTCTTGGAAATAGTTTCTTATCAAGAAATTTTCCCAAGTATATCCTATTCTTTTTAAAAGAAGCTCAACTAGTATCTTTACCAACCCATGATAGTACATGGTTGTGTCTATGAATTCTATTTTCTTATGTACATTTGAAGCCATCCTTCTTAAATTGTTTAGCAGGAAGAAAGGAAGATTGATTTCTCCATTTTCTAGAAAGTTCATCAATAAACATATATGATAGACATACATGCACCCGAATCTCCACTCACAGGTAATGTATTTCTGTAATATCAAAAGCATGCTTCTCTATTTACTTTTAGGTGCTGAAATAGGAATTCCTTTTCTAAACACAAAGACATCCATACCTGGGTTCCTAAGGATTACTTTCCATGCTTCACTATGGAATTCCTTATTTTTGAACCATCTTTCACCATGTATTGATGGTTATGTAGTCCCTTCTATGTAAGATTCTGTTACTGCAAACTTAATGTCTCAAATTTCTACTTTGATACCATCAAATGATCTAGCAAAAGATTTTGTGATCGCTTTGTGGAAGCCATCAATTTTTTCAATGAAATTGAGCCATCCAACCTTCTGCAGCATCTCCTTGAGTTGTGGGTATCCCTCCATATATTTTTCTCCCACCAACTTTGTCCTGACAATGAGTCCCATGGATTCTGTTTTTCAAAATTTCTTAACCTTCAGAATTACTCTCCTGGTCTATGAAATGGACTGACTGTGGGTATGGTGAAAAAGAACTATGGGTTTGCATGGAATAAGTAGACAATGAGAGTTTGGAGAGACGTGGATACGTTGGTCACATCGCAGTCATGACCGTTAACAGATGGAGTTATTAAGGACCATTTAGGTACATAGTGTGGACAGTGTAGCGGAGATGTGGTATGATGAAGTTAGTATGGAACGTTTGGTATCGAGTATGGAAGATGTGGCAGAGATGTGGTATGATGAAGTGCCAGTCAAATCAAATGATGACTTGTTAAGGAGACATACGTTTATTCATATTATACATGCCTTATGTTTTAAACTTGCTATGTGAAATAAATTTTGCATTTTACCTTTAGAACTTAACCTTTTGCTTGATAACTTTTTTGGTGTTGATCCATAGCTACTTTTAGCATGTTTGGTCTCCAAAACTTGATCCTTCAATTCCCTGCATCCATGATTTATTTGTGAGCTGTACAATTGTCCCAGAGCTAATAAGTAAGTTGTAGTTGCAGAATCATATTAGCTGAAAAATGTGAAAAGAAGGAAAATTGAAATATGGCTTACGAAATATGAGAATACTAATGAAATGGAAATGGGTTATGACAGAAAATCCTAATGAACTCTTCTCTTGAAATTGGTTTCTGATATATCTTCAACCGATGACCATTCATAAGAAGAGGTATTTTGCTTCCACCTATTGTCCTTATCCTTACTGCTCTTTGATTAAAGACTTATTCAATCTCATATGATCCAAGCCAATGAGTTTGAAACTTCCCTTGAAAATCTTAGAATTTTGAATCGAACAAAAGTTCCCAATCTCCTGCTTGAAACTTCTTCTCCTTGATATATTTATCATGCCATTTAGCCCTTTGCTATTGGACTATGCTGGTTCTTTAAATTGCATCTTGCCTGATTTCATCAAGCTCATTGAGTTTCTCCAATCTATGTTTCTATGCCTCTGATAAATCCAGTCCCAATTGGACTGCCATCTTGAAGGTTTTGATTCGAAACTCTATAGGTAACATTACTTGTTTCCCATAAACAAGTTCATAGGATGTGTGTCCCTTTGTGTTCTTCCATGTAGTTCTATAAGCCATAAGGCTTCAGGAAGCCTTTCTGCTGAATATTTTCTATGTAGATGCACAGTCTTAGTGAGAATTCCTTCAATCACCTTATTTGTAGATTCAACTTGACCATTTACTTGTGGATGATAGGGGGTAGATTTCCTATTTTTGATCTTGTAATCTTCCATAAGATCCTTCACCATTTTAGATGTAAATTGAGATCCCTGGTCTGTCACAATTTCTCTTGGAACATCAAAACGAGTGAAGATGTACTTCTTTTGCTTAGATGGAGGATTAATTGGTCCAACAAAATCCAAGACCCATTTTTCAAAAGGTTCAATGAGTACCTGAATTTGTAGTGGCATTTCATTTGAAGGAGCAGGTTTCCATACCCTTTGGAAGCTGTCACACCTCTTGACATATTCTTTGGCATCTTTGAAGATGGATGGCCAATAATATCCTAAAGAAATGATTTTATAGACTGTCCTCTTGCCAGCAAAGTGTCCACCACACGGTTCATCATGACATGCCTTAAGAATCTCAGGCATTTCATATTCCCTCACACATCTTCCGATCATGAGATCTGGATCTGTTTTATACAATTCATTAGTGATCCATGAGTATGTTTCACTTATTTGAATGATTTTTCTTTTCTCTCTAGGAAACAAATGTGAAGGCAATTTCCCTGTGACTAAGTAATTGGCAATATCTGCAAACCAAGGGGTTTGAGTAGTCACTACAAAAAGATATTCATCAGGAAACTTATCTTCAACCAGAGTGTCATCTTTGATATTTTGAATTCTGGACAAGAAATCAACAATTGTGTTTTGTTTTCCAGGTCTATCTAGCACAGCAATATTAAATTCTTGCAAGAGTAATAGCCATCTTGTAACTCTGCCATTAGTAATAGGTTTATTCATTAAGTATCTAATTGCAAAGTGATCTATATGAACAAAGGTTTCATAGCATGTTATATAATGTCTGAACTTATTGCTTGCATGAACAACAACTAAAAATTCCTTTTCAGTTACAATATAATTTAACTCGGTGGGAGTCAAATTCTTACTTGTATAGTAGATGGCATAGGGAATCAAATATTTTTGTCCTAATACAGCTCCCAAAGCTGTATCTGAAGCATCTATTGAAATGTGAAAAGATAGTTTCCAATTTGGACCTCTCAAGATGGGTGCCTCAGAAATTGTTGCTTTTAAAGTCTCAAAAGCTAACTAGCAATCAGGATTCCAATTGAATTCACAATCCTTGGTGAGTAATTTGAAGAGTGGGGATGCTATTTTAGTGAAAGTTTCTATAAATCGTCTATAGTATCCTATAAATCCTAGAAAACTTCTAACATCCTTTTGACAATTTGGAATTGATAATTTAGAGATGACTTCAACTTTAGATTTATCAACTTTAATTCCATCCCCTGAAATGTGATGTCCTAAAAGAATCCCTTTGGTAAACATCATAAAACATTTTTCATGGCTTAGTGAAAGGTTTGCTTCCTTACATCTTTTAATAACTTTTTCCAAAATTTCCAAAGTTTCTTCAAATGTATTCCCATAGACGGTAAAGTCATCCATATATACCTCTACACAATCATGTATTAGATTAGAAAAAATTCCTAGTACTTCTCTTTGGAATGTTGTAGGTGCATTACATAATCTGAAAGGAAGTACTCGGTAGGCATAGGTTCCCCATGGACAAGTAAATGTGGTTTTATCTTGATCTCTAGGTGCCACCTGAATCTGATTATAACCACTTTTAACCATCCAAGAATGAGAAATACTTCTTACCTGCTAATGTATATAACACTTGATCTATAAAGGGTAAAGGAAAATGATTTTTAAGGGTAGCTTTATTCAATTCTTGATAATCAATGCACACCCTCCATTTACTATTCTTGTTAGGCACAATCACTAAAGGGGAAACCCATTGGCTATCTAAAATTGGGTAAATGAAGTTTACATTCAACAGTTTTTGCAGCTGTTCTTTCACAATTTCCATAAGATTTGGATTCATCCTTCTTTGAGGTTGTTTGATAGGTTGACAATTTTCCTCAATGTAGATGTGATGTATACAAGTCTTAGGACTAATTCCTTTCATGTCAGTGTATTTCCATGCATATGTAGCAAAATGTTGTTGAAATGTTTTGATTAGCTTTTCCTGTTGTAATTTCTCCAAGTTATTGTTTATGTTCAATGTTCTCCTTGGAAAGATTTCAATTGTAGAGCTACCAAATTCTTCCATAGAATAAAAAGACATCTGCCTAGATGACAGATATTCAATATTGGATTTTTCTTGGAATTGACCATGTTCATATTCTAGAGATGATTCAAAATTTTCCATTGTATTCAAGATTTGACTATCTTCACTAATATCTAAAATAGTAAAGAGAGGCTGAATTTCATTTTCATTGTCAATCCATTCTTTGTCATCTATTTCTGTGATTGTTCTTGCTGGAGGATATATAGTGAATTTCTTTGTTGAATTCCCATAAAAAATATACATGTCACCAGATCTACAGTTAATGAAAGCATCAGTTATGGCCAACCAAGGTCTTCTTAATATAAGTGGATGTCCTCCTAGATTATTCTTGGGGGTTAAGATCATAAAATCAACAAGGTATTCCCAAGAATCTAAGGACACTGAAATATCTTCTGACACACCATCTGGTTTGATTACAGATATCTCTGCTAATTGCAGTGATGTAGGTGTGTAAAGAAGATTAGGAAGCTTGAGTTGTTCCATGGTTTATTTGCTCATGATGTTTATTGCTGCTCCTAATTCAATCAATGTATTCGGAATTTCAACTCCATTGATATGTGTTTTCACAATTGGACTTCCTGGATCTACATATTTTTGTATGGCAATTTTTTTCCATCATTATGTCTGCTATTTTTCCTACCAGGTGAATTCTTTTTGTTTCTTTTGCTTTTCTTCCTGGTTTCTTTATGCTCAACTCCTTTATTGTTTTAGCTAGTACTAGAATCTCCTTAATGGCTTGTAAGAAAGGGATTTTTGATACAGACATTTTTCAATTCATCTAGAAAATCATAATTAGGCAACATAATCTACTTTTCTACTCCTTTATCAACTTGTAATCTTTCAGGAAAAGGAGCTGCAGAAGTAGATACTGGTTGCTCAATGATAGGAGTTGAGTTCACTAGTTCTTTTTGTTTTTCATTTTCAGTATTTTGGTTTTGGAGAGACGTTCCTTCAAAACTTTTATTAGGCTGTAGAGAATCTTCCTCAGAATTGTCTTGTTCCTGAATAACTACACAAGGCCTTTCCTTTTCTAATATCCTACCATATCTTAGTTGGACATCATTGAGATCTAGAGGAGTGATCATATAAGTTGGAAATTTTTGTCCTTCCACCATCTAAGTATTCTAAGGATTTTTATTGTTGTGGTTTGGTAATGGGTGGGCAGGTAGCTGATTTGGTCTCTACTGAAATGGTAGTAAGAGTTGAGGATTTTGGTTTTGAAGTTGGGGTTGCTAGTTTTGTTGTGGAATTTGTTGTGGAGTTTGTTGTGCAAATGGTAGTGAAAGTTGAGGGTTCTGATTTTGAGGTTGTGGCTACTGATTTTGTTGTGGAATTTGTGGGGGAGGATAATTCTGATATGATGGAGGATATTGATAATATTGAGAAAATCTTCCATAAGGATTTTGTATTCCTTGAGCCCAAGGTTGAGATTGAGATTGAGGTTGAGGTTGAGGCCAAGGTTGTTGCCAAGAATTCCAATTTGGTGGGGGTTGAAGATACATTTGATTGTTAAATCCCTGATTTTGTGGCCCCTGTCAAGGTCTTCTAGAGACAAAGCAAAGAGATTTTGCTGAATTTGGAATTGTTTCTTCTTGAAAAACATCCTTAAGACTTGGAATTCAGGGACAACCCTTGGTCTCATGGTTTTATGAACAAATCACACAAGTCTCTATGATTTTTTCATCTAAAGGGAATTCTCTTAAAGCATGTTTTTTTTGCATTTGGGACAGAAAATAGGTAAAGCATCAGCCTCGGGTTTCTACTTGTTTTGCAACTTAAGGGTGTCTATTTTCTCAGTAAGGCTTCTTAGAATATCTGTTTTGAATTCAACAAGCATATTCCCAATTTCTACCCTACTGACTGATCCAGTTGCAAACTTATTCACTCTAACAAGAGAAGGATCTCTTGGACCTTTCCCAGTTTTGGATTTCCCTCTTGAGAGATGAACACATAATTCTCCTATGTCACTTAATGGGAGTTGAGAGATATCTCCCTTCCCCAACATGTTAAGGATATCTATCCACTCATCTCTAATGGCTTTTAATAGAAGAGATTTTAAGGTATCTTCATCTAAATTATCCATCTTTTCTCTTTTCAAGTTATAGTTGAATCTCTCAATTAAATCCTCTAATTTTTCATCCTCTCTTTGCATCATTTTGAACACTTCATCCTTGTGATTGGTACGCATGAAATAATCCAAATACCTATCCAAAAACACTTTCTTCATGTCATTCCATGTTCTAATGGACTGAGTGACAAACCCCATGAACTACTTCAAAGCAACTCCTTTCAATGTTGAAGGAAACAACTTAAGTTTTTGAGAGTCTTCTAAGTAATCATAGATTTTGCACAAGAACTCAAACTCAAATAAAAATGTTTCAATATCCTCACTTTTTAACCCATGTAAATTTGGGAGGATAGAAGGTGAGATATTTTTCATTATGGCATTTGTTTCTTCATCAACTATAGGGAATCCAAAAGAATTATCTATTTCCCTATTTCCTCTGCCTCCTCCATTATTTCCTTTGCCTCCTCCATTATTTCCTCTACCTCTTCCTCTACCCCCTCCTCCAAATAGTGTGAATTATCCATCTTCTCCTTCTTCTTCCATTATAGTTTCTTCAGAGTCAGGATAAATTTCAACCTGCAAGGTTACTTTCCCTTCCTCTAGTTCCTCTATTAATGGTATGTGGGAGAGAGGTTCTACTTCTCCTTCCTAACTAGGTATTCTTAATTCTTCAACTAAAATATGCTCCCTTGTGGAGGTGAAAAAGGCTACTCCTTCTCTTGGAGACCCAAGATTTTTCTCCTCTAGGATTGCCTTAGTAGATGAAGTAGGAGATTCTCTTGATTGAATTTCTGACCTTAGAAATTTAGGATTTCTATGGCTAGGATTATGAGCTTGAGATGGTGGTGTATCTCTTCTTATTCTTGGTGGAGTAGGTGGTGTGGTAGGAATTGAACTCCTACCTCTAACTATAAATCTACCCCTAGAGTCTCTTTCTCTATGCATATCATTTTTTTTGAATGTAAGAGATAAGGTTACATAATTACACTTCCTTGGCAACGACACCAAAATTTTTAGTCAATTTAGTGTCCTAAATTCCTTGCATAAATTATCAACCGAGGTTTGTAAGTTGATGAAGTGTAGGGCACTATATGTGCTTAGTTAACCCTTCTTACTTCGTTGTTTTTGTATTTTATATTGTTTTGAGGGTTTTTGTTCTTTGATTCCTAATGATGTACAATCTGAACTATGATAAATTGAATCTAAACTTCCTATTGGTGAACCAAGAGCTAAAACTAGTCAAAATCTAATTTAAAGGAAGGAAAAACAGAGCATCTGTCCTATCTTGTCATTACTCCTAAGTCATGAATCTAAATCTTAAAATTAAAAGGTGAAGTTGTAATGCATGTTGAAATAAATACAGAGAATTAAATCAACTGAAGTAATTCTAGTTACTCTAACCTTCAATTTTGAAATATAATCTTCTTAAGATTGAATACAAGCAACTTTCTATACTTTATGATCTAGAGAACTAAATGAAAACATGAAAAAGGTAACTGATTGATTTCAACCATGTGTGAAGTGAGTGCTTAACCATTTAGTTTAGGATGAGTATCAACTTGAAATGGTGATAAAAAACATTCATTAACGCAGTGTATTGACAATCTGAACTAGAAAATAAATAACAAAACAGTGAGTAAACTAGTCAACATGCATTCTCATAACTCCAACCTTACTATGTTTAGAAACAAAATCATTTTCTTTCATGAAATGTGTTGGAGAAACAACACTGCACAATTGAGTTTTAACATTATGCTACATATCAAAACTAAAAAAAATCAACCTAAGTTAGAAATATTGCTAAAAGCAAATGATGAAATTAAAACTAAATAGAAAAAGAATGGAAAGAAAACCTCTTTCAGTGCCAAGGCCCTCTGTGACTGATTAGGTTGAGCTGGTAACTAATTGAAAATGCTCTTCTTAAATGGTCATTGGTCAATAGAAGATTTTATGTTATAAACAAGAACAAAGTCCAAAATACAGAGCTGTAATTCTAAACTTAATACATTAAATTCTTCAAACCCCTCTTGATTCTGTATAATCAGTATTTGAAAGGAAATAATCATAACTATCTTTGAGGAAAACTAGCTACAGGTGGCCTACACATATTACAACAAGACTGTGTAAATATCTGATCAGCTACAGGTGACTTGAATTTGAGCGAGATGGCTGCAACAGAACCGTTAACACAGGTGGCTGATTTGAGTTAATGCTGCAACAGAACTGTTGGATTTATTGATTAACCATGAAAGAGTAGATGAAGAGTCCTATTGCTTCTGGGTATCATATGTTTGACTCCATCTTTGACTACAATCTTGAGCTTGCTTCCTTATCGATCTGGGCTGAGTGATTAGGATAAAATCCATGTGGAGACGATTCTAGAGATGCCCATGTGGTTGTTTTCTTGATTTGACACCTGGAACCTGCCAGACCATGGAAGTAGCTATGGAACACACAGTTAGTTGCACAATAGGCTGCATTCTATAGCTAATTTGCAATTTTTTTTTTTCTTTGTAGGCTAGGGTGGGACTCTTCGATTTACATGTCCATTAAGTACCCCTCAACGGGGGAAGGGTAGCTCAAGATTTGAACCCAAGACTTCTGGTTCGGTGAGACTTCATTTCCACAGCCATTGCCGCTTGAGCTACCCCATGTGGACTAATTTGCAAAAAATTATTCAAATAGAAAAAACATAAAAATATAACATGTCAATCATTTAATGCCCTCCTTAAGACAAAACCTATCAGTTATAATTGATGAGGATCTATAATCTTATGGAAAAGCAAGGGAAAGAAGTGAGAAAAGCTATCAAGGAGATGGTAATTCTGAGGTTCAACAACTATTGTCTAGCCTTGAAACTGAGTTAAAACTAATGGTTTTGGTAAAACTATCATGTATAAATATTGCGAGGTCTAACCTTAGTGCCACTGCTTACATCAACAAGAAAATAGACTAAGGTGTTCCATATACAAATTACAAAGGTATATTAAAAATATTGACACCATGATAGTTCATACAACTTTGCTCACATTAAAGGCCCTAAAATTAGCAAATTTTGGGATAGTGACCCGAACTTTTGATTGGAAAATCCAAATTTAGTGAAGTTTGTGACGTCATGAAGATGACATATTGTGTTGTTATTGTTAAAAAATAATGACTTAGAGATACAACGATGTTAGAGATACATCAAAGACAAGGTGGCCCTATATAAAAGACTCTAAAGAAAAAGCCTAAGAATTGTGTGATTTTAAATTGACATATTTTTGTGCAAAAACTTTCATTGAGGTGATTCACCTTTTTTTTGGGATAATTTCTTGAGGTGTGGGGAATTGGACTCACATTTATAAAGAAAATCTTAGCCCCCGTTTTAATATCAAGGTGTTTAACTATCATGTCAACAAATAATAAACCAATTGTCACGCCTTCCAAAGCTACACAAGATTCATTCATAGAACATTAAAATGAAGATTAGAAATTTTACTTGTCCTAATTGGAAGGGAAAATGAAAACTATGGAAATGATAATGGTAAGAATTAATCTCTTTACTTTTTTTAATTAAATAGTTTCTTTTATTTATTTATATGATCTTCACTTTATTATTTCCATATATTCTTATACCTACTATTTATTAATTCCATAATATGGGGCATTACAACTATCTCTTAGTGTATTTAAAATAAATAGCATAATGATGGATGACATAATTTCACAGTGAAAAAGGATAGGAACATATGGATACTCCATTAAGATATAGTGAACCCTTTTAGTATCCCAACTTTTCATAAGCATTGAATATATGGATAACAATGTCCAATGTTTCATAGCCTATTGTAAGAAAAGGGTAGGACTTCATTTCCATTTTCCTTTAATTTGGCATCGTACACCAATATACCAACATCATTGCAAATGGGATGCACTTGAGGAAAACAATATTTGAGAGCACATTTAGAGGAGTTGTGGATATTATACAAGAATAGAATGAGGTCACCCCTAATATAGTTTAAGAAACCTCCATCCAGCTACATATTTTGACTCAAATTGATCAATCCAATTGCATAAGGACATGCAACACCTTCAGTTGGGTGGATACGATGGGCTCTTAAATTTCCATTAGTGTCTTTTTTTTCTCACACACACATCCATTTTTTCCGTTATGCACTCTTATCCTCAATACATTTTACCTTATTGATAATTTATCAGAAGGTACTTATTTCCTTCTTGATATGGTATTTTGTTGAAAATATTTAATACATTAAAGGAAATTGTGTGGAACTCATAGGATAAGGTTTGCTACATAATAGGTAAGATCTACAAGTCTCCATTCCATTGACAATTCAGTTGCTACAAATACATGACACCTCTTGCTATGAATATGAGAGTCCTACATATATTACACTACCAAAGAATGAGTCATTGTTGTAGAACTATATTCCAACCACCTAGGTATATACTTATTAATGTGTATAATCATTATAATGTGTGTCATTTTGGTTAATTCCACTACCACGAGGATCATTAGTTTAATTCACTTTACATCTATTACTACAAAACGATTTGTTACAAGAAACATTTGGCAGCAGTTATAGGAAGATTCCATTTGTCACACAGTGTACTACAAGCAGAGGGAGACAATATCATTGTTCAAACCATTACCAAATTGTCTTTTAGAGATACCTTGTTTTTTATGAAATATAAATTTAGGACTTTAGATCAATTCTAAGCAATTTTCTTTGGTCATTTCTTTTTGTTATAATTTTCTATTATCATGTAATTGATATCTTCTAACCACTCAAGGAATATCAAATTATTGAGTGATTGTTAGTAGGATAAGTTGTGTCATCTTATGAGACCATGCTTATACAAATAGGTTATCAATTTTATCATCAAACTAATGTAATGTTATGTGAGAAGACATGTTATGCTATTGCAAAAATATGGAAGACTAGATATCTAGTTTATTTCATTATATGAAATAGTTTGTGTTCTTTCCATCCTTCATATTCTACTTATGAGTTTATGAATCTTTGTATTGTTTCCAATGGTCATTAATCACTAACGTTCTCTAAACACATAGCTTTGCAGTGGCAAGGCCCACTCATGAGAGGTATGTGATGCACTTAGTAGTTATTTTTGTTTTCATGAGACCTTAATGTTCATTAAATAGCTATTGTATGTCATCATCAGTTGTTGTGAATATATATCTATATCTTATCTATCTATCTATATATTATATATATATATGTCTTTTTTTTTTAAATTTTTTAAATTTTTAATTTTGTTGTAGATTACTACAATATTGTTTAGTGAATAAATAAATTGTTATAGAACATTGTATGTATTAACATAGTCACATTCTACTAAACATATGATCAATCATTAGACATGTTTTATTTTTCAGTATTATCTTGATTGAATTTTTTTATTTCCTGTAGCTTAGGTCAATTTCATTTCATTAGAAGTAGGATTAGATTTTTAGGTAATGTTTAGACAACAAGCTAGGAAACATTAGAAGTATTGAAGAATATCACTGACCTTGAAACAATAGAACTTATAGGAATTTGCCTTAAATCTTCATACTTCAGCTTCAAAGGAAAAATCTATGAGCAAACACACGATGTTGCAATGGGCTCTCCATTATCTCCATTAATTGCGAATCTATACATGGAACACTTTGAGCATATGGCCCTTAGGTCCTTCCCCTTTACCCCTGAAGAATGGAAACATTATGTAGATGACATTTTTGCTAAATGGTGCCATGGTTTGGACAAACTTAAAGAATTTTTAGCTCATATAAACAACCTTTCTAAACAAATAAAATTTACTATTGAAATTGAAAAAGACAACCAACTCCCCTTCTTAGATGTCCTCCTTACCAAGAAAAATGGCAAACTAAGTTACCAAGTCTTCAGAAAACAGACACACACTGACAGATATCTTCATTCAGACTCCCACCACTATCCGAAACAAAAAAATTGGTGTCATCAAAACCCTAGCCACCAGAGCCTCCAGAATCTCTGACCCTGAATATTTAGAGGAAGAACTTAACCATCTCCATGAGGTCTTTGTAAACAATGGCTATCAAAATCACATTATCCAAAAAACAATTAAAAATTCCATATCCAATAAACAGAAAAGAAAATCTCTTGATAACCCTAGAATCTCCTTACCATATATTAAAGGCAACCATAATGTTATGATTGGCAAGAACTCTACCAATTTTATCAGAATTAGTCCACACGGAAGACCATTATTTAAAAATAAGGTTGAAAGAGGCAATTGAAAATGAGAAATCCTCCAATAACATGAACAGGGATGACGATCTTAAATTAAGCAGCACCTGGAAACCCTTATTAAATAGAATAAAAAACATTAATTAATCCATCACTTTCTAACTAATTTATAACAAGTATCACACTTAAATAACATTTCATAATAATAATAATAATAATAATAATAATAATAATAAAATAAAAAATAAAAATAAAAATAAATTAAATAAATAATAATAATAATAATTATAATTATATCTTTATAAAATAATAATTAATAATACATAAACAATAATTATCATAAACATAACATAATAACAATAATAAGAATTATATGAATAAGTAACACATAAACTAATATATATAACCAAAAAAATACATATTATTTTAAGGGTTAATTATAATTAACACATATAATAAAATATATAGCTAATAAAAATATTTATCACATATATATTTTATTAACCATAATAATCATATAAAACAATAATATTAATAATAATAATAATAATAATAATAATAAATTACTACATGAATAATTACAACAAATAAAATAACTAATATAAACAATATAATAATATTAACAATAATTATCATATAATTCAATAATATTAATAATCATATAAACAATACATAAACAATAATATTAATAATTAATACATATAAAACAACAACAATCATAATAATAATAATATAATAATATAATAATAATAATATTATATGAATTAATTAACACAATAAAATAATAGATATAACAAATAAATAATTAACACATAAAATAATAGATATAACAAATAAATAATTTAAACACATAAAATAATATATATAACAAGAAAAATTTTGAAGTCATTAAAAAAAATAAAATTATTAATTTATAATCACAAACCAAACGGACATTATAACACAAATAAATATCAAATTTCTTTTAAACGAATATTTATAGCTCCATAAGTTTCATGACTCTCTTCTCAAAATACTGATCTCATTGCCCTGATGATGGACTCACCTAGCTAGTCCGAAACGTTGGTTTCGTAAATGGTTCACAGGTTTTTCCACTAGCATTACAAGCTAGGAAACAATCCCAAATATTTATCACTTGCATATATATTTTTTGTGTCATCTCACAAGCATACTGACTCCAAGTTGATAAGTAAATGTACGAGTAGGTTGCATACGCTCTTTCCATTACTAAGGTATATAACATACCTACCACCTATCAATATCTCTCTAAATATTGTTATAAAACAACCCTAAACTTGTTCGAAAATAATATTTCATACACTAATTATGAGGGCATGGAGAATCACTAAGTTTTCTAACTAAACATTAGATAGCTAGTGGGAAACATCATTTGATATTAGCTCTCCCATATAAATAATATGTCCTTATCTACCACATAGTGCATAGCATCTAATGCATACTTAGGAACATTTGATGTGCTTTCTTGGCCAATAATCCTAACAAAAATCCTTGCAACTTCCTGGTATGGTTGCATTAAGCCTACAATGTCAATTTGGTGGGAGGTGAAATTATCAATTGTTGGAGGCATCAACCATTTCCAAAAATCATAAACATTTTTGTGAGTTGGATTTATGAAGGCATATAAGTCCTTAACTTTGAAACCAACTCTACAATGTCAATTTGGTGGGAGGTGAAATTATCGATTGTTGGATGCATCAACCATTTCCAAAAATCATAAACGTTTTTGTGAGTTGCATTTATGAAGGCATATATGTCCTTAACTTTGAAACCAACTTCATAGTGTTGAGACCTCAATACACCTTAAAAATTTCATTCATAGAATTTGGGTACAAACTTTTTTATTCTTTGATTTTTGGTCATTCCTTGATAAAATTTACTTTTCTTTTAAGTTTGGTGAAGTTCTATGACAATCAAGTTTCATTTTACTTAATCCTTAACCCCACCCCCCCCCCCCCCCCCAAAAAAAAAAAATTAAAGTCAACCTAAATTCTTTTGAAACACTTATTGGAGAAAACATTTCACTTTTATTGTTTTAGCAACAAGTTAAATTTGTACTTCAATGAAACTTGAAGTATCAAAGGTGGATACACACTTTAGTTTTTATTTTTGTTTTGAAACAACTCCAATTTTGTCATGCAAGTAAAATTCAAATTTTACTCCATCAATGTGAATATTTAAAAAATGAAAAATGTCATTCCATATCTTTGAGAAAAATTCCATATCCTATGCAACGAAACAAAGTCCAAAATTCATTTAACTTTAAATAGCTTAGTCTTGATTTTTAGTGAATAAATCGTTAATGCTAATCCAATGTTTCTGAAAAGAAAATCTTTTGATGTTTCATCGATTATTATACAACATCATTGCCTCCTTCTTAAGATATTCATTAAAAAGAATGTTTGATTACAACCTTGACTAGAGTGAAAATACACTTTTAGTCACAATTGATTCCATTGGAATTCAATTAATGTTTGGGTAATTGATAGCTAAGATCCCATTTATGAAAAAGATGCTCAAAAGCTTTTCAAATGTATAAGTGAATAAGATCGTCATGATCACAATTTGATATCTATTTCTATAAAGATAGACCTTATGTGTATATTGTGTCATCCTAGATCATCTCTAGTTTTTATTATGTTAAATGATTTGCTTTCTTTGTTTGTCAAAGTTAGCATTCCACTTTGTTATCCTAGCATTTTGGCAATATTATCTCTATTGTTTACTAGTTATCAAATATTTCATTGCTATTGCAATTCAAGATTTGATTATTTATATTAAATCCACTAGATGAGTATAAAAACCCCTTTTTAAGTTTTTCATTGAAATTCCTTATTGTTAGTAAAAGTCATAAGCAATTTTTTATGACCATGGGGTTCTGGATAGATGGTGATTGGGTGCTTTGTTAAGACACTCCTTGATGTGAAGTCATCGGTTCAATTCCTCACCCTGATCAGGGTGATATATTGGACATGATGAAGATGTAGTCCCACCAAGCTTACAAAAAAAATAAAATTAAGCAATTTTTTTTTTGGTTCATGGACTTTAGAGATTGGTGGCCACTACATCCATAGAATATTTGTACGAGGTAGATCAACCTGAAGGGATCACTTCAGGTTGTCTCAATCATAGAGCCTGATCCCAAGGGTGTTAAGCTAATTGAACCGATGACCTCTCAATAGCAAAGGTACTTTAACAACGCCAACTCAACCAATAGAGTTAACCCTTGGGGATAAGAAAGCACTTTAGTTATTATACAATTGATTTTATTAACTTCTAATAAAATTATAGATTCTGTAAATAATGTGTAATTTTTGTATTAGATAGTATGCCTCCTATGAGATCTTCTTCTACGGCTCCCAAGAAATCTGCAAAGGATATAAATACTAAATGAACCAATTAGTTAGAAAGAAAGTGACATGGAGGACACCTAAACCATTTACTCCAATAATTCAATTGTCTAAACCTAACATTGAACTTGTGCACCCTATATATAAGGACACATAATCCCTCATAAATTCTTAAATCTCATTCCCTAATTGGGGTGTGATGTATAGAAGGATTATTAAGATGTAGTGCCTCCAAGTGATAAGAGGTTGAAGATGATAAATTATCTGGAAAGACTAATAACGTATACACAATGATTAATTTTAGAGACACATACATATATGCCACGACTCTTGTGTGTATATTGTATGTAAAATGAAATTTTATTCATTTTAATGATGTATGGGTTCCTTTGAGGTGCAAAATTATCATAATAGAACAATTAACTAGGTATCATTCCTTTCAAATTCATTAGATAGAACCATTAATAAGATGTGAAAGGCCTAAGACAAATTTTGAAATTTTCCAACATTTTAGGTGGCTTCTTATTTGATATATATTATATGTACCAACAACCCTTTTTTTTATGATCCCAACAAGGGAATATATTGGAGTCATATCATATATATTTAACCCAAAAGGGATCATTTAAGGGAAGAATTGAAAAGGAAAGATGAAGGAATATGTAGATTACTAAACCGTAATATAAAAATACTATATGGTATCAAGAGATTGAAAGAAGAAAAAAAACATTGCCAAAGTCAAGAATAAACAAGGATCTTAGAAGAAGAGACCACCAAATGAGTCAAAACAAAGATTTTCAAGAAGGTTGAAGAAGCCCTAGACATGGATGAAGTAAAATCCAAAATGTAGTCTAGAATTGAAGAAGGACGTCAAAATTTGATAGACGGGGTCACATTGTCGCTTCAAGAAAGAAATAAGACAAGATTCTAGTGGGCTTACTCCATCTAGAGGATGCTCATGTCAAATATGGTGGTATTAACACCAAGGCTAGAGAAATCAAAGCCCAATCAAAGAGGATAGAGTAAGCCTTTGTCCCTAAAAAGATGACAGATGGAATGCATATGTATAGTAGAAGAAATTCATCAAATATAATAGGGATATCAATATTAAACAAAACTACCAACTTAACGAGAATTGTGACCTCAAAACGAGAAATCTAGCCCAAAAAACTCCTATTTTATGCATAAAAAAACATGAAAAAACACCTCAAAAATGAAAAGTGTCGATGTCGCATCAATGTCTTTTTTGTTTGGGGCAAAGTTTTAGAATTTTTTTTAGCAATGGAAGTGAAAACCATATTTTCTTGCTCAAAAAATATGAAAAAACACCCCAAAAATGAAAAGTGTTGATGCAACATCAACAATTTTTTTTGAGTCAAAATTCCAACATTGTTTAACATTGGCATTAATGATGAAATCTCACGACTCAGTGAAACTGTAAAATTCCAACAATTTTTAGCCATGTTATTAAAGATAAAATATCATGATTATGAAAAACTCTAAAATTATACCTATTTCAACCATGATGTTAAAGACAAAATATCATGACTCTAGAAGACCTTAAATTTTTTAATTTTTTCAACATATTTCAACCATGGCATTATGGACCAAATATTATGACTGAAAAAAACTTTAAAAATAAACACCTAAATCAAAGAATTATTATACCAAGGGTAAATTTTATTTTAAAGTCTAAAAGTATATCTCTTTTGGAATCTTAACCTAAGACAACTTGTCCCATTGCAACAAAAACTTAAAAAACAACCATCAAATTGAAGTATCGCCTTTTTAATGAGGCATGAAAATTGCAACATTTTTTTTTTCCTATGGTCTATCAAATCATAACAATAAATGATATCATGACAATATTACTGTATAATTTAAAAAATCAACATAGATTCCTTTTTTTTTCACTTTAAATCAAAATATCAATACTAAATAGTTTGAATGAAACATAAATTATTTCTCAAAGTTTTTGTTGCACTGTGGATATTCAAAACAGATGAACTGTTCATAGCTAACACATATAATCCAACAAATCAACCTAGATTCCTAATATTTTTTACTTTTAATCAAAATATCAATACTAAATAGTTTGAATGAGACATTGTTTTTCAAAGTTTTTGTTGCATTGTGGATATTCAAAACAAATGAATTGTTCATAGTTAACACATATAATTCAACAAACATAGAAACAATTCATAACTTCACATAAGATCATATGCAAGTTAAAATATTTATTTAAAGTTCCCATGCAAACATTATTTACATAAAATGTCTCAGACAATTATTCAAATTCACTCATAGGTTCTGGCACACCATCAAAACCTACAACATATTCCGATGAATGACTGGATGTAGAAGAAAATGACCCATATTCCTCTCTATCATCAACTAGTGACCAATCTGAGTCAGCATGTATGCCCACCATTTCAAATGTCAAAAGTATTTTAGATCTATGACTAGGTTTAATAGATTCCCATCCTAATACTATTTCTTGTGGTAGCAACCTCTTGATAGTATCGATGGCCCTGAAGTGAAGAGTTCCTCTCTTTGTTAATTCAAGTCATAAACACATATTTCAACATCCTCTAATTTTAATAGGTCAGTGCAATGACGATTTATATATGGATCCTTTCTTTTTCTCTTTTTGCTAATTTTTTTATCAGCTACTATCTCTGGCTTGTACACACCATTGAATGGATGTGTATCTATGACTTACCAATGTACTTCAACTACCATAACAAATTCATTTTCCTTAATGACCTTTATACCCTTAATAAGAAATGCAGATGAATAGTTGGATGTATAAGAAGATGACCCATATTCCTCTCTATGATCAACTAGTGCCTAATTTGAGTCGACATGTATGCCCACCATTTCAAATGTCAAAATTCTTTTAGATCTATGAATAGGTTTAAAATATTCCCATCTTAACACTATTTCTTGTGGTAGCAATTTGATCCAGGTGGATGTTGGTGGCCACCCACCTATTCCACTTGGACCCCTGCCACTATCTCTTTCAGTTTCCTTAATTGTAGCACAATTTACTATTTTTGGCAGTTTCTTTTGGGTCTTGAACTTCTGGAGCATTTTGAGGCCCTAAATGACATTTTTTGGGAAAATCGTGGCCATCATGGGTTGTAAACCATGTTGGCCACTCAAAAGTTATAGTCCTCGAATAGATATTTCTAACGAGGTATTGTGCCCATCAAATGGAGATCATATGCCAAAGTTATGACCCCGGGAAGTTGATGTACCAATTTACCCAAACAAGGCCCATAGGTTTGGCCCTTCATCTCCTAGGGTTAGGTTTTTGGATGTTTAGGGTTTTCCATTGTTTCTCAATAATAAATAGGCCTTTGAGCCTCATTGTAACATATTTCAGAGGCATGTAGCCATCACAACTCTTCTCAGAGATAAGCTACCATCACCCAAGCTAGTCTTATTTCCATTCTGTTTGTAAGCATATTTCAGTATTTGATATTAATGAAATGAAGTGTTATTTCTACTGGATCTTTTCATTTATGGCTATATTTGTAATTTTTTGCATTCTTGTTTAAATTCGGATCACAACCTCTTGGTAATATCAATGGTCCTAAAGCAAAGAGTTCATCTATTTGTTAAATTAAAGTCATAAACACATGTTTCAACATCCTTTGATTTTAATAGACCAGTGCAGTGATAATTTATATTTGGATTCTTTCTTTTTCTCTTTTTGCTAACTTGTTTATCAACTACCATCTATGGTTTGTACACACCATTGAATGGGTGTGTATCTATGGCTTACCAATGTACTTCAACTACTATAACAACTTCATTTTCCTTAATGACATTTATAGCCTTAATATACAACTTCATTTTCCTTAATGACATTTATAGCCTTAATACACAACTTCATTTTCCTTAATGACATTTATAGCCTTAATACGCAACTTCAATTTCCTTAATGACATTTATAGCCTTAATACACAATGCAAAATGGATAACCATATGGATCTCCACCCGCTAACACTACGATCATGCAACCCTTATTAACATTTTGCATAGAACCCTTGCAAAGGTATTCCATGGCTTCACATTGTGCATGTGATCTTCTAAAACCAGTATACATTTCTCTTTCCTCTACCTATGAAGAATCAATAACACCTTGAGATTGTTATTGTTTAACAATATTTCTTTCCTCATATCCATTTGGCATATTTTGTGGTAAAATAAATGGAGTCTTCAAAAGTGTATATTCATTCATTGATCTTTAAATGATGTCACTTTGATCATTGAAAAAAGACTCCCACCAAATTGAATTAACAACATCAAAGTACTCATTTGTATCTCTAATAGGTTTTTTAATTTCTTCCAAGCATTCATAATAATTTATATCTCTTATGCATTCATAGATTATGGATGTCGACAATTGATTGTAATAAAATTAATTTTGATGCAAATATTGGATGATCTGGATTGAACTTTAAAAATGCTAAACCTGATAGTTGCCCCCATTCTGTAGTAGTTGAATACTTCTTGCCCTATATAAGTGTTTTCCCATTAATTTTTTGGATACAAAATTGATGTTGGAAGCTAATGCCATTAAGTTGTTCAATGCATTTCTCTTCATGATGTGATCCAAGAATAAACATTTACATTTCAATAGTTTCTTCTAACATGGGAAAATTAGGCTGTAAAATATATGATTTCTTAATACATTCAATTAGTGATGGCAAACTTCCAACATCCTTCATCCTCAATGTTACTGAAAAGAACATTTGATCAATATGGTCATGAGTGTGTCCAACAAGAAGGAAACCAACCTTTACCTTTTGAAAAATTCCCAATTCAACATGCATGCATATATACCCAAATACAATTTGATTTTTGTTTTCACAATTAGTGTTGTCTAATTGAAAATACAATACTTCAGGAAGATTACTAGACAAATGAGTGAGCACATCATGAATTATGGTTATGGTAAAATTTGCATCATTATGAATATTTGGAGATGTGAAGTAAATCCTTGAACACATTATCCCATTAAATACCATGCAATCAATCAAGTGAAATTGGATAAAATTTTCCTCCTGTAAAATTTTTGGTGTGCGGACAATATGTGCAAAAAGTGTTTTCTTCTCATACATACCATCAATAATCAAACCTAAATATTTATTTGGATTATCATAACACTTCTTTAGATGCTTGTATAATTTATTCCTTTCACTTGATTTCTGATTGTGATGCTCTTGAAAGTGCTTTGACAATGGAATCTACACATAACATAAAAGCAATGTATTATAAACACATTTTCATAGTTAATAACTATCCAATTTTAAGAAATAATGTTGTGATTGTATACCTCTTTCTTCCCCTTGACATTTATCCCTTTTTTATTTAAGAGAATCACAAGTACTACATACCCCCATCCTTGACTTCTTAGGAATATGAACATTGTTGAATTATTTCCTCCATATCCTCGTAAAATATGGATATGTAATAAAATTACTATCTCCTTCAACACCTTCTGCATATTCTTTGTACAAGTTGTAGATTTCACGTCTTGAGAAATTATCTGGAATACATATTGTATCTATTTGGCATACAATATCCATGCTTTGAAGATAAGCCTTGCATCCATGACATTGTAGTCTTTGCCAATGGCCCAATCTATCGTCTATGATGTACTTTTGAATAAAAGGTGGGATCTTTTCCAATCTTGTCTGGATTATTGGTAGATGAAATTACCAATTGAATGAAACTTTTTGAAATCCTTTCTGCAGAATAAAAAATTCCCAATATGATAATCATAAGCTATCAATGTAGATTGCACGCACCGCAATAAATATGAATTTTGCATGCTTTTATTAATGGAAAAATATGTCTTCTTTTTCTCCAATGCATACTTGAAATCTATACAGTTCAAGCAATCCTTTTTAAAACATTCACTTAAAATTAGATTAATGATAGAACTTGTTGTCATGATATATTATTTCCTAGACCTTGTATAACTAGGATATATTGGATTGATATAAAAAGGTCTAGTCCTACTCTTAGATACAATATTTTATTGCAACATCTGCATAATTTTATTATCCTCTCTACACACACTTTTATCATCATTAAGAGGACTATTATCCTCACTATTATCATTCTTAACATGGTCAAGAAATTCATCACCATCCTTGCTTGGAGAATATTCTTTACCATCCTAGCTTGGAGGAAATTCTTCACTGTCATTGTATGTTCCATTGAAATCCTCGCTTGGAGGAAATCCATAATAATCATCATTTGTGCCTTCAAAATCCTCGCTTGGAGGAAATCCATCATCATCATCACTAATGACTTTGAAATCCTTGCTTGGAGAAAATACTTTACCATCCTCATTTGTTCCACTGAAATCCTCACTCAAAGGAAATTCATCATCATCGTCTGTGCTATTGAAATCATCACTTAGAGGAAATACATCATCATCAGTGCTTTTGAAATCCTTGCTTGGAGGAAATCCATCGTTGTCATCGATGCTTTTGAAATCCTCACTTAGAGCATATCCTTCACCATCCTCATTCATTCCATTGAAATCCTCACTTGGGGGAAATATTTCACCATCATCGTTTGTGATTTTGACATCCTCACTTGTAGGAAATTCATCATAATCATCTATGCTTTTGAAATCCTCTCTCGGAGGAAATACATCACCATCATCTGTGATTTTGAAATCCTTGCTCAGAGGAAATCCATCATCATCATTGATGCTTTTGAAATCCTCAATCGCAGGAAATCCATCATCATCATCATCGGTGCTTTTGAAATCCTTACTTGGAGGAAATCCATCATCATTATCAATGCTGTTGAAATCCTTGCTCAGAGGAAATCCTCCACTATCCTCATCTGTTGTGTTGAAATCCTCACTTGGAGGAAATCCTTCACGATCCTCATATATTCCTTTGAAATCCTCAATTGGAGGAAATCCATCATCATCATATGTGATTTTAAAATCCTTGCTCGGAGAAAATTCATCATCATTATTCGTGCTTTTCAAATCCTTAATCAAAGGAAATTCATCATCATCATGAGTGCCTTTGAAATATCGACTCAGAGAAAATGAATTATCCTCATTCGTGCCTCTAAAATTCTCGTTTGGAGGAAATTCTTCATCCTCCCCTTCATTAATGGTTCCTTGATATCCTTAGGATTATGATTTTTCTTAATTAATATGTTCAATATCATTATTTTTACTTTCATCAAACTCCTCACGAAGTGAAAAATTTGACTCTCTATTCATAGTGAAAACATTCATGTTATATTCATCGATACGAATAGAGTTGTTGCGTGAACAATATGTTGATGTTTTAGAAATAAAAATTTCATTATCACATGAATGCATGGTCTTTCACAAAAGATGTTGAATGATACAAATGATTTTTCTCCCAGTGACAATTTATAACTTTAAGAATGACAATTTCGCTCCAAATTCCCCCCACAAAAATTTCGATCGAAAAATTTTCCTCCGAAAAATTTCGTCTAAAAACTTTACCTCCAATTTTTTATTCCAAAAGATTCTACTAAACATTTCTATAAAAATAATCGACCCTACTTTCTATTCAAATTTTCCTCACAATTTTTCTTTTAACACTTTCATTCAAAAATAAAATAAAATCTTTATTTTAATTATTTAACATTAACTAGGTAATTAAGTTAATTTTTACAATTTATATTTTATTTTTTTATCCCACATTTAACAAAATTTAATCTAAAATCATAATCTTAAGTATATATTAATTTTCCTTAATTTCAATTTTAATCCCACATTCAACAAAATTTAAAATAATTCCACAATCTTTGCTATATATTAGATTTCGTCGTTTCTATTCTTCACATCACATCAAATCTTTCAGAGCATTTGTGAAAGCTTGGAGTGATTTACAAAGGAGCTATAGAGTTATTGAAAAAACATTCACATCACATCAAATCTTTCATAGCATTTGTGAAAGTTTGGAGTGATTTACAGAGCTATAGAGTCATCTAAAAAACATTCAACATGAGACTTCCACATTTAAAATGTTAGTTTTCTTTCCATTTTTACCATTTAAAAAGGAATTTGGGAAAAATATGTTATTTCATTGTATTTTCGTTGAATATATATATAACACATTTTTTCTCATTTTTCATATATATATATTATATATATATATATATATATATATTATATTATATATATATATATAATATATATTATATATATATATATATATATATATATCACATTTATAAGGTTTTTTCAGGAAAAACACAAAAAAACATCATATTTATAGGATTTTTAGGAGAAAAATACCATAGTTTTTAGGACTTTGAAAAGGGATTTTTTTTGTAAGTCAAGCTCTTCTATTAACTCAAAAAGTTACATTTTGCAATGTACATCTCCAAAATTCTGCTAGCCTCACTTTGACTAGGTTCGTTAGCTAGCAAATATAGACCCATATACTTAGACAACATAAAAAACACATAAGACAACCAAAGATTTACTGGCCAGAAATGCCAAAATACATGCAAATTCAGAAAAAATCCCACGATCATCCTTAATCAATAGAATTAACTGGAGCAAGGTTGTTCGGACCTGCCCCCAAAGATGGTGGTGTTTTGTAATCACAATGAATATGGCCCTCCATGCTAGTCAACCTTGCTTGTCTCTCTAATTTTTTCAGAGTGCGATGCTAACCACGCTACAAACTCACTCTATGATGGATATGTTGGATATGACCAAGGATCTTCATGAATTCCACATAGTCCTCTAAACGAGCCCAATTTAATTGATTCAAATTAGAAAGTAGGGATTGAACCAACATATCTAAAGTAGTCTGCAAATGGGAAGCACCCGAAACACTTGATGCTAGCTAAGAGGAGGATGGGACAAAGGGTCATTTTCATCTCATGGAATGCTACTGAGAGGAGACCCTCCACCCACCCCACCCTCCTGTGTCACGACGACCTCCACATTGAGGAGGAATATTATCACAAGCCCACTATTGAGGCATAAAACACCACCAAAACCACTGAATACCATGCGTTGGAGCACTGGACCAACTCGAGGTCAAAAGAGAAGGTCAAAGGGACATTGTCCCACATAACCACAAACTCCCAACTCCAACCAATGACCCTCCGACAACACAATAGGCTCAAGGAGCCAAAAAAAAACTACAAAATAGGAACGAGCCTTCACTAGGGGAATTTTGAGGTCTAAAATGGGCCTCCTAAGGAAATAGTGGAAATAATAAAATAAGATTAGATTACATCATCAAATTTTAGAGGGAAAAAAAACTACTTTTTCAACTCATATTTTCAACTTATATCCTTAAGGTTTTACTCGAATTTCAAGTGGGAGTACTTGTTGGATGCATAATTTGATTCCTCATCTAAGAAGTGCCCATGTTGCATAGTTTTGATGGACCATGCTACACAAAAAATGAGAAATACATGAAAAATGTGATTGCAATCACATTTTTTCATATATTTCTCATTTTTCGTGTAGCAGGGTCCATCGAATGTATGCAACATGGGTACTCCTTGGATGAGGAATCAAAGTTGAATATTATTTTTTAATATTCTTAACTTTTTACTCTGAAAATGGTGGATCATCCCCCATGATTGACATCATCATCTTGAATCATATTGGTTCTTATAATGTTTATTTTGGTTGTACATTTTTCTTAGGAGGCCCATTTTAGACCTCAAAATTCCCCTAATGAAACCATTACACCACCCCGAGGCCAAAAGAGAAGGACAGAGAGAACCTTACCCAACAAGCCAAAACCACCCAGCTCTAGCAAGTAGGCCACCCTTAGCACTTTAGGTTCGAGGGGCCACCCGAGACGAATAAAAAATAGCAAGCCAAGAGAAGTGGCCACCCAAGAATGCAACAAAACCAGTAACCCTCGACAACGCACAGGCCAGAGCAACTTAAACACCAACCTGCAAGCCAAAACATGGGAATAGGTTGTCAGGGACCTCTCCTACCCCAATTAAAACACATGAGAAGAGGAGCCACAACAAATAGGAGAAAAAGCCCGCCCACAGTCTTAGAATACAACACAGGAAAGCTTAGACAAATAGAAAAGACCCAAACACCACCAACATTCCACCTGAACTCAAAATTAACATGGATAACCCACAATAGAATCCATGTAACGCTTAAAGGAAATAGGACAACGAAATTATTATTCACCATGAATTGAATAAACCCAACCTATCAAGCCAACGTATGAGTGAATCCCACAAGGCGACACATCCACTAGACCCCCCCAAAAACTAGTGTTAGAGAGACCAATGAGTGTGCTACCATGCTTTCCTAAAAAATCAATCCATGGGGCACCCCTTCCCTATTTCATAACACCAAGATGACTGCTAATTCGAGCTGAGTAGAGAATGAGGCTCAAGAAACATAAATACAAAGAGAAAACCTCACCAACCTTCAATGCACTAACTATAGAAACCACTAGAATTCAAAGCAGTAAATGTCGATTCTTGCAAATAATAGGCTCCCATGTTCTTGCATGTGTGAACAACAGCATAACTACCATTTTAAGGATTTTTGTATGATCTTAAGTGCAACGTACACTCCCCACTATGCTCCAATTCTCAAGGAATTGACACCCCCATTGGGGTTTTTTTGAAAAAAAAACTTTAAACTAAAAATTTAAAATTTAAAAAAAGAAAGAGAAAAATAAAA
>APFE030595295.1:24541-35180 GCA_000404065.3 Pinus taeda | reverse complement strand
CCAATATAAATAAATCCCCCACCGATATTGAATTTACTTCAATATTCGAATGGTTTTGATGCTGGCATGGCATATCAGTTGAGAGAAATAAATACAACCACTTTAGTGTAGATGCAAAATAATGTTGTTAGTGTAGAGGCTAATCTGCTAGCCAATAAAGCTAAGTCGAGGTCTGAGAAGAGAGTGACCATTAAACAATAATCTTCTTTATCATCATATGTAAATATGGACAATTTAGTTAAAACTATGGAAAGAATGATGGAAAGAATGACTTTGAAAAATAGGGTTGCACAAAGAGAACCACAAGGGGTTCCTCAGATCAAAAATCCAAATTTCAGAAGGCAGCAACCCCAAATTAAACAAAGAGAGCCAAGAAACCTAGTAGATCAACAAAAAATTAGACCTCCTTTTCAAGAAAATGATGTAGAAGAACAAAATGAGATAGTAGATGAGTGAGAAGAGAATCAACTAAATCTCTTTGGTGAAGGAGAAGTAGATAATGATTTCTTAACCAAAGAGGAACAATATTTTTTCTTATTAGCACAAGAAGATGTGATACCTATAGAATCAGAGGATTACAAAAATTGTTATAAAAATGCCATTGTGGAAGTGAACAAACAATATAATCTGAGAAATAAAAAAGTTGTAGGAAATCCTCCTAAAAATATCCAAATTGATACACCTTCTACAAGTCAAAGAAAGATTGATCCTCCAAAGGAAGCCACTCAAAAACAAGATGCAAATGTGAAAGAGGTAGAAAGGCCTCAACCTTCTTCTAACATTGAATATAAGTTGTCAAAAGTTAAAGTTTATGTTCCTCTAACTGAATTAATGAAAAGGTATGTATATAGAAGTAAAGTTATAAAAGAATTAAAGATATAAGAGGGAAAAAATACGGTAAACCTAAGTGATGACCAACCTAAATTGTTGATTGGACCTAAAGTTGAAAAACGCAACAAGATGGTAATGTACCAACATTTTATGTTATTATTAATATTCATGATTTCATTTTTCATAATTTTGTGCTCAATTCAGGTGCTTCACATAATCTCATGCCCAAAGTGATTATGGAGAAACTCAGATTAAATATAACGAGACCATATAAAGAACTTTTCTCTTTCGATTCTAGAAACGTAAGATGCTTAGGTTTTATCAAGGATTTATGTGTAACCCTTTCCTAAATCATAGCAAAAAGTGTAGTCATGGATATTTTTGTTGTTGATATACCTCCAAAATATGGAATGCTCTTGTCAATATCTTGGGGAGAAAAGTTACAGGCCACATTGCAGATGGATATGACATATGCAACTATTCTCGTTTTCGGGAAATATAGGAGGTTATATAGGGAGACTCTTATGAAATATATGGTAAGGAGTCAAGACAAAACTAATAATTACCCACTATATTATGTACATTCAGTCATGGATTATTTTATTCTATATAATGATATATGTTTAGAAAAAGAAATTCAAGGCAAGGAAACTAGTCGAAAAAAAAAAGGATGTGAAATCAAAGACTCAAACAAAATATGATAATAATGAAGTCCTTTGGCATATGGATTTTTTGGTAGTTTGTAAGGAAGGAGTCAGGGCTAGTGTATCGATCTTAGACACAAAATATGGCAGATCGAAAACATATTCCTGCAAGATTTCTTTCCAATGCACCAATAATGTAGCTAAATATGAGACACTTATTTCAGTGTTGTAGCTATTGAAGAGACCAGGAGAAAAAATAATTTCAATTCATGGAGATTCATAACTAATCATAAATCAAATCAAAGGTGGGTATTCAACTAAACATCCTAGATTGAGGGCATACTTAAATGTTGACTTCAATTTTTCTCAGTGTTTTCTAGAGTATCATTTGTCTCTAATTCGTAGAAGTCCAAATGTGTTTTCCAATGAATTGGCTACCTCAACAAGTACATGTAACATTCCTTTTTACCCAAATAAGAAAATGAAATTGAGGTAAAACATAGAAATTCTATCATGGATAACATAAGGTAGTAGCAAGTGTTTGACAATGACAAAAAATTAGACATTTTTTTTACAGTTAAAGGAGGAGTTTGAAAATTTGCATATTGGTATAAAAATTTGTGTTGATGATGATAAATAAGAAATAGTTTTGAATCAGATCAGTGATAACCATGATGAACATGAAGCAGAGCTTGAAGTCTTGTGGTTAAAGGGTAATGTAATACCAAGAGGGTTGGTACAACTTGAACAATTATTTGATTTCAGCCATGTGGCTCAAAATACCAAAATGCAACCTATTGGAACCAGAGTGGGGGATTGTAATATAGGGACTAAGGAAAACCCAATGATTGTGAATCTTTCGAACTCCTTAACTCCAGAACATAAGCATAAATACATTGATTTATTGAGAGAATACTATGATGTTTTTGCATGGGGATAAGAAGACTTGAAGGCCTATGATACCAAAATTATTCAACATACTATTCCTATCAAAGAGGATCAAACACCTTTCAAACAAAAGCTAAGGAGAGTGAACCATACTTTGCTGATTTTAATTGAAAAAGAGGTAAGGAAGATTTTTGATGCTAAGATTATTGTGCCTTTGAGATTTTGTAAGTGGTTATCTAATCTAGTACGAGTGAGGAAAAAGATTGGAGAAATAAGGCTATGTGTGGATTTTCGAAACCTTAATAACGTTTCTCTCAAAGATAATTATCCATCACAAAAGATGGATCATATACTATACAGGGTGGTTGGCTCTTGTAGAATTTCATTGGTTGATGGTTTCTCTGGTTACAACTAGATTTTAGTTCATCTAAATGATCAAAACAAAACACTGTACACAACACCGTGGGGAAATTTCATGTATGTTAAGATGCCTTTTGGGCTTATGAATGTAGGGGAATTTTTAGAGAGAAATGGACATTGATTTTACATATGAAAAGGACGAATATATTGTAATATATCTAGATGACATCACTGTGTTTTCTAAAACTGATTAATATCATTTATTTCATTTAAAAATTGTCTTTGAGAAATGTAGAAAATTTCGTAATTCCTTGAATCCTGAAAAGTCTCTTTTAGTTTGGAAGAAGGTAAACTATTGGGCCATATAATTTAGAAAGATGGTATCTGAATTGACCCAAGTAGAATTGAAGCTATCATGAAAATTGATCCCCCAAGAAATAGAAAGGAAGTACAGTCTTTCATTGGTAGAATTAACATTCTGAGGAGGTTTATCCCAAATTTAGTTGAAATATTAAGATCTATCACCAACATGTTGAGAAAGGAAAGTGAAATAAAATGGAATGTAGAAGCAAAAAGATAATTCAATGAGGTAAAGTCAAGCTTGACTCATGCTCCTATTTTAGCCAATCTTGATTACACTAAGGATTTCATTAATTTTTCCTTTGCTTTAGAGCATACTATTGTAGTAGTATTGATGAAAAAAACAATTGAGGGATAGGAGAAACCCATAGAATTTTTCAATAGCGGGTTAAGAGGTGCTTCTTTGAAATAATATATTATGGAAAAGCAAGCTTTTTCCTTTGTAAAAGACTTGAAAGATTTTAGAGTGTATATTTTTCATTCTCATATAATTTATTTTGTTCCCAATACAGTAGTAAAGAAAATGTTTACTGAAAGGAAAGAGAAGCTAGTGGATAGTTGTTATTTTAGAATATGATATTGAGATTAAGCCAACAAAACTTATAGAGGGCCAGGGGTTGGCCAAATTGATGGCAGAATCAAATTCGCATGCATTGGGCATCAACTTTATTGTTGCTCTAGATGGTAAAGAGGTTTTTATCCTACAGGTATCAGAAACCTTGTCACTTTCCCCTGATATACAAATGTTATTTGTGTTTTGCAAAATTTACAAGCTCCACTAGGTATGACCAAGACTAAAGTAAGATTTCTAAAATTAAAGGCTCTCAAATTTTTCATTCTAGATCAAGCATTATATTGGAAGGATGCTGGGGGGAATTTTATTGAATTATTTATTAGAGTATGAAGTTGGTAAGACGATGGAATATTTTCATAAAGGTGACTATGGAGGGCATCTTTTCTAGAAGAATACAACAAATAAAATCTTGAGAGTTGGTTTCTACTGGCCTACTTTGTTTTTTGATGTGAAAAAAATGGTTTCTACTTGTCATCAATGTCATATTTTTGAAGGGAAAAAGAAACTCTTACCTTTGCCTTTGAATCCTATTTCAGTAGAAGTACCTTTCCAAGAGTTGGGTTTGGATTTTATTGGGGAAATTCATCCAAGTTCTTTAGCCCAACACAAATGGATTCTACCAACTACAAATTACTTCAAAAAATGGATTGAAGAAGTTCTAACTAGGTAGGCCACAAACTCAGTAATTATCCAATTCATAGATGGTAATATTATTTCTATATTTGGTTGTCCTCACAAAATCATCATTGATAATGCTAATGCTTTTAAATCTAAAAAGATGGTAGATTTTTGCAATAAATATCATATATTTCTAGGACATTATATTTCCTGTTATCATCAAGGAAAAGGGTTATTAGAATCTTATAACAAGAGCTTGGTCAACATAATAAATAAGTTGTTACATTAGAATAAGGAGTCTTGGTACAAAAGTTTGATAAATGCTCTATGGGCTGATAAGGTGAGCACTAAGAAATCAATTGGAATGTCTCCTTTCCAATTGGTTTATGGAATTGATGTAGTTTTCCCTACCTCCCTCAGAATTCCAGCGTTGAAAATATTTGAGGAATTAGAGGTTGAATAAAATGATGTCCTGAGAAGGATAAATCAAATGGTGCAATTGCAGCAGACTAGAGAATAAGTTTACAACAAGAAATAGATCATTCAGGACAAAATCAAAAGGATTCATGATAGGAGAGTGAAAGGTCATGATTTCCAGTGAGACAGTCTTGTGTTAAAGTGGGATGCCAAAAATGAGGAAAAGGAGAAACATGGAAAATTTTACAGTTTGTGGAAGGGGAGTTATAAAATTGAATCTTTTCATGGGACCAATGCATTTCTATTAAAGGATCTAATAGGTGAATCACTTACTGGAGGGCCTATTAATGGAAATTTACTCAAACATTACTTTAACTTAATTCAATTGGTTTAAAAAAACACCATTGCATATACCATTTTAGCGTTTCAAGTGATGCAGGTGTGGGTGGATATTATCAGAAATTTAAGCCCAGAGTGAAGGCCCTAAGTTTCAAATGAAATTGCCATGATATGTAATGATTTTTCAGTTAATCAGGTTAGTTTCAGTTGTTTGAAGATTAAATAAATGCCCAAGGGAGAAGGCTACTAGTCTACGGTGTTCTTGATACCTCCCAGGGAGGATTCTATCCCCACTGGAGCCACTCTTAGGGTCCTATAAATATAGTGATCAAGGTATGATTATCTAGCCATTTATCTGAGTGGGATGTTGTAAATTAATTTTCATTTTAAATGTTGAATAAACATTAATGGGATGTTTTTTCATTTAGCAATAAGGTTCTGGTGATTTTGGATGAATGAGATCATCCCTACCAAAATCAATAGCAGGGAACTTTGTTTGGCCTCCCCCAACCTCCTGAATGTTAATATGGAGAGGGAGGGTCAGAAAAGTGGTTAGTTGGAAACCAACTTTGACCACGTGGTGACTCCAAAAAAGTTTCAGTGGCCTCTCTTCCCTTACCACTTACTGTCCGACCCCCGTGAAAACCATTTCCTATTTATATTTGCTCCTACTCCCATTGGCTCTCGCTCCACTCATAGCACACCAACACATCTGCCATGCTAACACATTTGCCATGCCAACACATCCACAACCCCACTGCATCTGTCTATGTCACCCAATCTTCCATGTCACCTCCCTCCCTTACATCACATGATCGTTGGCCAAACCTCCTGCCAAGACTCATGTAGACGTTGGTCATTAACTCCCGCCAATGTTTGATACTATTAATTACGAAGCTCTAAAAACAGTAATTTTACTGTTGATATTCTTTCCATTTCCGCTTTAAAAGCCCCGCGCTTCCCAACCTTTCTCTTTTTTCCATTTCATTGTACAGTGCAGGTTCATGTTCAAATATTATTCAGTGCACTGGTTCCCTCTACAATCACCATCTTCTTTCAGTACCAACCTAGCTAAAATTGGATAATTTCCTTAGTGTTCCTAATTTTAATGAGATGTCTTTAGTTTTTAGTTCACACAGAGTATAAGATAGTGGAAACTCAATGTGAAATTGAATTTTATGAGCTTCATAATTGGGCAACACGTAATTATTTAGATAATAATGATGATTTAAGCATCTCATAATAGTTTCTACCTTAATTACCTTTCCCCAAATCCATATTTTCCTTGAATTCGCTAGTTGGTGTCATTTCAGGTACCTCCCTAGTTACAAAGCAGTAATTTCTCAAAAGAATTAGATCCTACTCTCAATTACCCTAGAATTTATTTGTCAAGCCCTTCTAATTAATTCTCAAACTTATTTACACCCATTTTCCACTAATACACTCATGGAAATATACAAAAAGCTTACCTTCCCCCAGCGAGCCCATATTTTTGAATGTTTTCTGCCTGAAAAATCTCAATTTCCTAAAACAAATCCCTCATATTGTACTTCTATTTTCCCTAAGATGTCTAAAAAATTTATTTACATTGTTACATGTCTATTAGTTTATCCCACTAACCAATGGGTAGATGAAGCAGTGCTAGGTTTCTTGTCAGTATTTTCAGTTGGTCATAAGCCATCACTCATTTTCAATTACAATCAATACTTGTCAAATGTTTTTCATGAAGGTGCATTCAAACACCAGTCAATCCTTATGTATTTAATGTTATTCTATCAAGCCAATAGGTTCAATTTCTAGTTACAGAAGATGGATTATCAAGTAATTCCACCATCATTCATTCACTAGACTTCTTTGCTGAGAAGGAATTCAAAAGATTATTCATTCAGCCATTTTGTCGATCAATTTTTACATAAATCCTTGTATATTCTTAGCTGCAATATTATACCAAGAATTTCACTAGATATCAGGAAGGTTTTTCATCTTACATGACAAGCTAAAGTTGGAGACTAGTATCTCTACAAGAATGATATAGAGAATCAAATCTATGGGTTTGACCTTCCTCCCTATAGATTACCTGTATTTGTAACAGTAAGGATTTTTTGTTTGGAATACATTAGATAGGTGTTTAACATGGATACCAAGAAGGTTCATGCAGTTGGTCAAGTTGATTTTCATAAACAGACAGTGGAAATGATTTATTCAACACTAACAAGTTCAGCCATGGTTACCTCAAAATTTCATGCCTCCTTGAATAATATGAATTCACAACTAAAGATAGAGTGAATATCATCTTTGGCCAAATAAATATAATTAAAAATAAAGATTCAGATATTCAAGCTCTAAGGAAACAACTCAAGCTTCCAATCATAGATCATCCTCAAGCCAAATAAGTAACTAACCTCGAGATAGAAAAGGAAAAATTGTTTAAATTAATAGTTGAACAGAACACTCAAATTCAGAAAATGGAGGCAGACATGGAGGCACTGTTAAAGGAGAAGGAACAATTAGCAGCTACAGGTACATCGACACAAGAATAATTACAACAAACAACAAAAACATCCACTGCATATTCTTATGAAAAGATAATCAAAGCTTTGAGAGAACTATCAATTAAATGGGGAGAAAGAGAGGTTAATGACAACACTGACAAAGATGGAGGAAAACAAAATCAAATTTTATAATTCATATCTAGCAGAGGTACAAAGGAATTTCAAATTGATTAAACAAACTGAAAAATATGAGAATCAGTCTTTGACAATGCAAATGTAAGTACAGGCCAAGTAGAGCATATGGAATAACATCATTGCCAATATTACAGAATTGTGGCTATCATTTAAAATTATTTTTGAGCAGGAGAAGCTAGTACAAAGATTCAAACCAATAGTTGAGAGAATTAAAGTTGAGATTATGAATAAACCAGGGCAAGCTCACAAAATTATTAAGATTTTGAACTCCAAAACTAGAGATGAGTTAGAATAAGTCTAGATTCAAGAAAAAATGGACACAATTATGGAAGTGAAGAGATTTTTGACAAATAAGAACCTCATGATAGAACTAGAGAATAAATGTAAAGAGTTGGATTAGTTGAAAATATTTAACAAAAAATTTAATGTATTGCAAGAAAAAAGACTTATAGCTTTGAAAGCCTCTAATGGAAAATTGATTCCATTAGAGAACTATCAAGTCTAGTTATGAAACATAGTTGCATATTCTTCGAAATTCACCAAGGTCAAAGGAACAATAACTGGAGAAAATTTCCTGGAAGGACTACAACATGACCACTACATTCAGCATGAAGTTCAATATCTATTTATCATTAAGCCAAATTTTTAGATATATACAAAAGTGGATTAGAAATTTTGGAGAATGGTAAATTTCTCCATTTCTAGTGAAGAGCGGTAGGATAAATTATTGGACTCATTGAATAAGGGAAAATAAGAACCCTACAAATTGGGGAGCAACGAAACGTAAGAAGAACTTAAGTAGATACAGCCAACAAAAATTCTCCTCAAAATTTGAACATAACATCGTAAATAGTCTAGATTTCATATTACTTAGTTCTATTTTTGAAATATCTACATGGTTTCACTAGATATTATTTTGTAATAAATTTTACATTGAAGTCCAAATTACTTCGATACAAACTCTATAAATATTTTGTAAGAATATTTAGAAAGGGCTGGATTGTGCAAGAAGAAAATATTTTTCTTTGATTGTAAGCAGTGAAATATGATGAGCACCAATATAGCAACAAAAATGTTGCAACTCCTGGGGCTACCAACTTTACTTTATCAACCTGGGGTTCGTGCAAACTTGGAGGTGACAGTGTTGTATACAAAAGCATATGTGATGGGTCCACTCTTTTTCACTGCTGAGCTAGCGATAGACCACTATGGTTTCTCAAACCAACCTTCTATTGATTCAGAAGAAGTTTGATTACCAATGAAGAAAGGACAATTTTATCCTAATTGGAAGAATGGAAATCTTGTCTAATGCAACAATGAAAAACTGAAATAAATGCTTTAAACACACCTCTAATCTAACTAATTTCTAAGATATTCTAAATAACTAAACATTTTACAGTTGTGCATATGAATGAAAACAATATCTCTTTTTTCTTTTTTGTCCTTTTTTGTGAAAATATGAATGCTAAATCTTCTTGGTGGGTTAGAGATGGCAGTGAAAGGTCAGATGGCTTGGGAGGCAAGTAGGGGTCTTCTCCTATCTTCTTAGATGCCTTTTCCACAAATCAACCTCAAAACAGGCCACTACAGGTCGTCCTACAGGATGTCCTAATGCACCTACAAGATGTCCTAATGCTTCCTATAGGATCGCCTATATTCCTATAGGATCCGGACGAGAGAAATAGGAGTGATTTGTAAGATGCTATAGGGCTTAGGGAATGTGAATGGTGGAATAAATAAGGCAAGGGAGTGGCTAGAACTTCCTCAGAGCTCAAATAAAAGTTTGTAAGATGGTTGGATTTGCTCAACAATCTTGGAAAGTTGTTCTTATGGAATGATGAATTGGTTGATGGACTTAGTGGATTTTGGTGATCATGGATTGATGAAGTTAGGCTAGGGCTGCTAGCATGAGATCTTCCTGCACTACTGAAAACTCCTACAATACATACATCACTGGTACTTACCCATGAATCATGTCAAACAAGGAAGATTGCAATCAATCATAAGAAAACAGAATTCCACTATTTAGTTTCCTAGTTCATGCATGGAAATACTTGCAGAATATCTTGAAACACCATGACATCTGATACAAAGCTGGAGATATCAGAAATAACAATTGAAACCTATTCTTGAAAACTAGAAAGATGGTAGCTTAAGTAGCAGAAAACCCTAAATTCCATAATAAATAATAATTCTATCTTTTGGGGATGAATAGGAGTTTTTCCTCAAACCATAGTCCTTGAAGTGACGAGTGAGCCCAAATCCACCTGCTATTAGCCTTTTTGGTATTCCTTGATCTTTCTAAAGCTACTACTAAAGGTATGCAGAAATGGAAGCACACTAGTCAACTTCGCTACTACTTATAATGAAATAATGCTAAAATCAACTCAACAATTAATCTATGAAATAACCTAAGCATACAAGTACAAATAAGGGGAACCTCTACTGCTAGGGTTAGACCCTGTTAGTGTTCAAATCTACCTTAGGCTGAAATAAGGTAAAATTCAAGGCTACATCAAACCACGCTCAACCTCGTAGCTAGCCCAACGAGGACAGGAGAGGGCTCTCTCCGAGTCAATCTCGGCAAAAGGTAATCAATGAGGTCGAGATGACTGAATTGATAACTAATTTTAGGCTAGGTATGAAGTACAAGGAGTTTGAAATTGATTTTTTGAAGTTTTTAGGGTTTTGTTGAAAACAATGGGAAAGGCAATTTGGGCTCGGGGATGAGGCACAGTTTCTGTAGAGATGTGATTGGGGCAAGGAAGGAAATCATTTTGATGCTTTAAAGCAAGTGATATGGGTAGATCAGATTGGTGAGGAGCTAAGGAGAGCAAGGAAGTCTCAAGGATTCTCCTTAAACTGAAGAAAACATGGAAATTTAAACAAACTTAAAGGCAGAGCATCACCATCTATGGATT
>APFE030595295.1:12494-23205 GCA_000404065.3 Pinus taeda | reverse complement strand
AAACTACAAGCCATTTGTGATTTCGAAATCCCAATCTTAAGGGTTGCGCGCGGAGCGCTACGCGTTGAGCCAAAAAACCTGTTTCTAGGACAAAATTTTCAAAATGACAAAAATTTCTCCGAATTTCCTCAAATTCAGAGTGAAGACCCTCTATCATGTATTGTGCCCCACCAATGAAGCCTCGGCCAAAATTTGGAGTGGATCGTGCTCTTTTCGCCGTTTTAGTGCCTTGCTCAATCGCCTCTTAAGGATCTTCATTTTCGCTTTGCAAACATGCATGCGAGCCCAATAGTGAGTTTTCATATGATGAAGCATGTCCTTGTCTCTGTTTTCCTTCGCCAATAATTTCTCCAAATGAGTGTTTACCCGGATGAGCATAGATTCTCGATCAATCGGCGTCAAATCACCGGGTCTCTTTCGGGCCAATTCTCAATCTTCCCGGATTTGCCGCAGCTCATAAAGTGTATGTTCATCTTCAAGTTGTTTGTTGCACTACTCCAAGTAGTTGATCACCCACTTAGCCATTTGCAATTTCTTTTGCAGCGAGTCATTCTCAGCCCCTTTCTCTCGGATGATATCCTTTAGCTCCGAGCTAGGAGAGCTCGCATCAAGATCAATGATATCCGTGTCCTGACCTCCTGAAGGACCCTCATCAAGCATGGGCCTCCTGCCCCTATCCTGGATATGTACCGGTGCTGAAGAAGAAGGCGAGACCCCTTCCACATGATGTGGAGATAATACTTGTTGTGTTGATGAAGTCAACGCGACCCCTTCCACCCCGAGTGGAGATAGTACTCGTCGTGTAGATGCAAATAAGGCCCTATGGCCTCACTGGTATGTCACATATGGAGGAGAACTTATATGATCAGTCTCAAGAATATCTGGCTGGTGTGAAGGCGCTCCCTCATCATGAACTATCTAGGGAGGTGGCTGTAGTGCTGAAAAGTAATCACGGGAGATGAAATCCTCCCAAGTAATGCTCTGCTATGCCAACTGATGCATCACTATGATTTTGATCAATGCGTAATGATATATTCTCTTATGCTGATGTGTTGGGCTCTTCCTTTGTACTAAAGGCACCATCCTCTCTATGTTGCGACACATGAAAAACGGAATGTTCATCATACGTACCCTCGTGAAATGCATCAACAAACAGACATGGTACGTATAGAGACGCGAGAATCTGCCCTTGCAACTGAAATATCGAATGATGAGTTTCATCAATGGTGCAAACTCATCTCTCAGGAATCTGAAAGGAAAAACTACGCTCAAGTGTCTCATATACCCGGGTTTGATATATGGCTCATAGTAGAATTTGTCTAACACCTGGCGTTTACTCCATTCCTCCCCTAAATTTGGTAACCCGGTGGCCTGAGCAATAGTCTCGGGTGACAAGGTGAAATCCACTCCGGCAAGGTTTACATGACCATCATGTAAATGTAAGACAAATAAATGGACTAGTTCCCGATGATGTTGAGTTTGTGAGATCATCTCACAGTATTGGAAACATGATTGGCACCGAAAACAATCCATTGCAAGTGGGCAAGCTTGCAATTGAGCCAAAGAAGTAGGCTCCTCCCTGACATGCTGATCACTTTTGCCACCTTTGTGATACATCCATGGCACATTTGGCACATTTACCTATGGTGTAGAATCACTATCATACTCATACTCATAGACTGACTCAGTCTCTGACATGACTAAGATAGCTGGAATATATATGATAATATGTTGATGTATAACTGTATGCATAATTGACTGTAAACTATTCTTTTGCTCTAAAAATGCTGTGACCAAGGGGACACAAATGCACAAGGGAATATTAGGAAAGGGAAAACATTAGGGAATTAGGGAATTTGGAAATAAAAACAAGGGAATTAGGGAAGGGAAGGGAAATGAAAATCTTGGATTTTAGGGTTTTGGGATGTTAGGTAGGGATAATGTGTTTTTAATAGGAGGTGAGGGACTAGGATTTGAGGGATTATGGTGTAGGATGAATAAGGGAATTAATGGGGAAAAATAATGGTGAATTTGGGAATGGGAAACAAAGGGAAATGGGAAAAAATGATAACCCTGGTTACACTCTGCTTTTGAAACCCTACAACAATTTTTTGCATTCAAACCCTACAGCAATTTCATTTTCAAAGGAGGGCTTTCCACTTGGATTTCTAAGGCAAACATATGATGAATCCATTACATTAACCGTTCAAAAACCAAGCACAAGTCATGGATATGAGCCTACCTGCAAATTTGTGCGGAGAGGAGGTGATTTAGTGCGTTCCCAAACAAATTTCGGGCTGAAACCCCAGTGCGCCGCGTGCTTCACCCAACGCGCCCCACGCCTTTGATGCGCCGCGCGCGTGTAGTTTTACACTGCGTTTTTGAGCCTGATGCGCTGCGCGCCTAGTCCAATGCGTCGCGCGCCCTTGAAATGCTCCAACTTCCTCACAAACTCACAATTTCGCTTTGGAATGATGTTCTTCACTCTTGCCATGTGGAATGAATTGAAAATGATGTGAAATATCTTTATAAAGACTCCATTTTGATTTTTGCTTGGTCCATAACCCATTTTGTTATGTTTTGTCGTTGACACTTTTTCAGGATTAATAGACTTCTGACCTTTTTGGTTTCCTCCTTAAATTTGGTTGAAATAATGATTTTCTTTGACAATTTTTGCAGGGAGCTGTGATATGATCTGGCAAAGGAGACCAAGGTTGTGCTTGGACAATTCAAGAACTAAAAATTTTGAAAATTTATTACAAAAATGAGATGACGACTTATCTTCAAAACAGAGTTTTGAAGAGAAGTCCTAATTTATCTGTATAATGATGAAAATTATTGAGGTAACCATCTATCGAGGACATCCCTCTGGCCTCCTGGTCTTCTTAGACTTTGCAAAACAAAATTGACTCAACCCTAGACCTAATGACCAAGAACCATTGTTATGACCTAGAAATTTGAAACAGGACTGTAAACGATCTTTCAAGACTTGTTTTTATGAATAGACCTGAACCAGCAGTGCCAAGAACGAGGGGAATGAGTGACACAAACCATTCCGTCAGAGTTATGGTATGCCTAACGAAATGCAACTGATCGAAACTGATGGGACACCTAAACATGAAATGCAAAAAAGAGCTTTGATCTCTGATGGAGGGATAACTAGACCGACTCCAACATTGGCTCCAATGGGGATGGTAACTCCTTGGAGATGCCAAGAACTGTAGATCTCTGTAAGAGCTAGACAGTGCCTTCATCCATTGGGCGATGGAGTCATTATTCCAATGCAAAATTTTGACAATTGGACTGAAAAACCAAAACCACTTAGACCAAAATAGACTCGAAACTAAAAAGACTGATACAACTGACTTGACCAACTTAAACCAACTAACCTCCATTTTCGGAATTATAGCCTTCACCGCGGGCCCGAGACTGAAGATGAGAAGTTAGTATACATGTGCAATAAAATAGAAGTAAAACAATATGTACAATGATGATGAAACGAGCAGAAAATACTCAGAAGTAGTATCTCTTTAACAGCCGACCATTAATCGGCCCTCCAGGACACTCATCTCCATTTATTTCTTTGAGAAGAAAAGCGTTTTGGCCACGATACACTGCAATCTTGTAAGGACCCTTCCATAAATTTTCAAATTTTTCGTGCTTTCCTTTGTCTTCATGTCGAGCATCCCATCTCAAAACTACCTCATCTAGCTGAAATGTGTCGGCTTTTGCCTTCCTGTCATAAATATTTTTGATGCGCTCCTGCAACTTGCAAGTGTTTTGAAATACCTCCTCCCGTGTCTGCTGTAAATGGATCATCTGATTAATCCTTCTCTGCATAGGATCTTCCTCACTACCGTCTTCCTAAAGCAATTTGACTACCGGGATAGCAAGCGAAGTAGGAAAAACCGTGTCTGTCCCATACACCAGCTCGAAAGGAGACATGCCAATAGATGTTTTCTGACTCACCCTATCAACCCATAATGCATGTACCAACTTCTTGTGCCAGCCCTTTTTATTGATTTCCATCAATTTCTTAATGATATTAACCAAAGATTTATTAGATGACTCCGCCAATCCATTTCCCTGAGGATCGTATGCGGTTGAATGTCCCAAGCTAATATTGTACTTATAGGAAAACTCAACCATCCTTTTTGATTTGAATGTTGCTGCATTATCTATGATTAACTTACTTGGACATCCAAAACGTGACAAAATATTTGTTTCAAGAAAAGAGATAATTACCGCATCCGTAGCTTGTCGAGTAGGAATCGCTTCAATCCATTTTGTGAAGTAGTATGTGGCTGTCAATATCCATCTATGTTGTCCTGATGATGCCGGATGAATTTCCCCGATGAAATCCAATCCCCACTGCTGAAAAGGTGCACTAATTTCAATTGGTTTGAGAGGCAAAGGTTGTAGTTTCTGCTTCCCTTCAAAAATTTGGCATACGTGACAATTTTTAACAGCCTTATATACATCTGAAAACAATGAAGGCCAATAATAACCTGCCCTTAGAATCTTGTTCGCTGTGGTTTTCCAAAACAGATGGCCTCCACATTCACCTCTATGAAAGTCTTCCACAACTCTTTTGGCTTCTTCCTCTACCAAACAATTCAATAACATTCCACGAGCGTCTTTCCAAAACAATGCTGAATCAAGTATGCAGAATTTTGCAGATTTCAATTTCAATGTTCTACTCTTATTTCTAGACATTCCGGGAGGTGAAGACGAATTCTGAAGTACATATAAAATGTCAGCATACCAAGGAGAGGAAAGAAACATTTCAGATACTTGGAGTGATGGACTCTCCTCATCTTCATCGGACATAGCAGCAATCAAATTTATATCTAGAACTTGTAGATTCGTTTCAACCATTAACTTGGCAAGTCCTTGTCCTTTGATTAATTTGGTTGGTTTAATCTCCACATCATACTCTAACAACGCAGCAATCCACTTACCCCGCCTACCTTCTGGATCTGCCTGTACTAAAATATCTTTAACTGCTGCATTAGGAACATAGGCTAGAATGTGGGAATGCAATATATACACACGGAAATCTTTCAAGGCCTTTACAAGCGCAAGTGCTTGCTTCTCAATAATGTTGTATTTCAATGCTCCGTCTCTTATAATCCGACTAAGAAAAGCAATGGGCTTTTCAACTCCTTCCCTTTTCTGCATTAATATAGCTGCCAAAGTGTGCTCATAAGCAAATGAGAACAAAATAAAATCATGCGTGTAGTCTGGGCTGATTAAAATAGGAGCTGAAGAAAGAGATAACTTCACTAAATTGAATGATTTCACTGCCTATTCGGTCCACTTTACCTGACTGTCCTTTTTCAGCATGCTCGTGATTTCTCTAAGATGCTCTGCTAGATTTGGAATGAAGCGACGCAGAAAATTCAGTTTACCATTAAAGGACTGTATTTCTTTCTTGTTCCAGGGCTGTTCAATTTGCTGAATGGATTCAACACGTGCAGGGTCAACACGGATGCCATATTTAGATATGATGTGGCCAAGAAGCTTCCCCTCATCCATGGCAAAAAGACTCTTTTTCGGATTCAGCGAAATGCCATATTTTCTGCACTTTTGGAAGACAATTTTCAAATGATACAAATGTTCTTCATCAGAATTTGAAAACACAGTTAAATCATCAAGATAAACAACTAAAAATACATCTTTCTCATTGGCAAAAGCCATGTCCATTGCACGCTGAAAGGTGGCTCCTGCATTCTTCAAACCAAAAGGCATTTTTGCATAATGAAATGTTCCCCACGAAGTGGTAAACGCTGTCTTGTCACAATAATCTTCATGCACTAGAATTTGATTATATCCTGAATAGCCATCGATTAGTGACATCCTTGATGCTCCAACTACTCGCTGCAATATGTGGTCCATTTTTGGCAGCGGATAATTGTCTTTTAATGAAATCTTATTCAAATTTCTGAAGTCAATACATAAATGGATCTCACCTGTTTTCTTTCTCACCGGCACCAATTTTGATATCCAATCTGAAAATCGGATAGGCACAATGATTCCTGACTTATACAATCTATTTACCTCTTTTTCAATCGATGGTAGCAGCTTTGTATTGATTCTCCTCAACTTTTGACGAAAAGTCTTCTGATTTGACTTAATGGGAATAATATGCTTAATGATATTTGTGTCATATGTTTTTAAATCTGAGTAATCCCATGCAAAAACATCAGAAAATAAAGACAACAATTTCACATATTCTGCCTTTACCTTTGGTGATAATGACTTTGATAATTTTACCATCTTGGGATTCTCAGCTAGCCCAATATTTACTTCTTCAACACCCTTTTCAGTTGGCTTCAATGTTGGTTTACGAGCTACATCATCTTGGTCGAAGAGTTCTTCCAAAGGGATCAATCCCTTAGGAATGGCATTATCTTTAAGTTGCAGCACTTCCATTTGATTTACTTGTATATCATCACTACCATCATCATGTTCTGTATCTATGGAGGTATCTTTGAACTTACCCTTATTCTGCAGAAACTAATTAATCTCTTCATCATCCTGAAAGACTTGCCAACATCGCTGATTATCTGGAATGGTGGGACGGTGTTTCACATGAATCTAAAACTTGTTGCTGGAATTCATCAGAATTTTTAAGTTGCTTGCTGACTTAGCAAGTCCATCAGCAACACCATTTTGTATGCGAGGCACACATGTCAAGGTATGATCAGAAAATAACTTCAAAATATCTAAGACTACATTTCGATAGGCTCTCATGCGAGGATGCTTGGCTTGAAACTCACCTTTAACCTGCTTTATCACCAACTCTAAATCACCATAGACTGCAATCTTTTTTGCTTTCATCTTTCTAAGAATTTTAAGGCCAACAATTAGAGCTTTGTATTCTGCTTCATTATTAGAACAATCAAATGCTAGCTTGTAGGAACACACTCTCACTTTGCTTGGAACCTTATCTATAGCGGAAAATGGACTGCGAATCCAAACACCAATTCCAGCTCCATGACTACCTACTGCGCCATCAAAATCCATGGTCCAAAGACCATCTTCATCGTCCTCTAAATGCTAAAATTGTACCGGCTCTGATTTTTCTGTTTGCTGCCCATTTTCTTTAGCTGATTGCTCCAGGATAGTTTGCTTTTCTCTTCTTTATTTTTGCAAAACTTCTCTAAAATTCTCAGTGATCTCTGGTATATCTTCCGCCTGAACTAACTGACTATCTAGATCATTAAAACTATTAGCAAGCAACATAAACGACTCTAAATCTGTATGTACATAATTTACAGGATGATTGATTGGCTTCCCTTTGATGGTTATCATGTATTTCATCTTTTCCTCCCGATATAACTGTCTCATTTGACCAAAGACTGGAAATGTTGCATAAGAGAAATCTAACTGTAGTGTAACTTTCAACTTTGCTCCCCAAGATCTCGAAAGGAGCATTCCAAATCGCAGAGGAATGTCCGCCACAACCACATCCATCAAGACATTCTTCACTGGAATTTGGTCTAAGCTAACAACCAAATCTTTGATGAGCTCGATACATCTCACACGGCTGGAATCAAATGAATACAAATCATGATATCTCCTTGTAATGTCTAATCCCAACTTTTCCATGATCGCCTTTGGCATCAAATTGTGCGAAGCACCCAAATCGAACATAGATTTGTGCAAAACATATTCATGCAATCTCAAACTGATATAAAAGGGAGGAACATCACTAGCAGGGGACTCACCATCCAATGCTGGCCCAAATATCAACTCTGGCTGATCATCTTCAACGTTTACTATGTCAAACATTGGATCAAAATTTAGAATTTTAGAGACTTGACCACGGTAGTTGTTGTTCTTCATGATTTCTGTCAAAGGAATGGATATTTTTAATTTGGAAATTTCATTTTCCAAATTAAATGTTGAAACCTTTTCAACTTCTTTGACCGGAACTTCTTTCTTATCCTTGATTATACTTGCCTGATTTTTCCTTTCTATTGATGATACTTTGCTAGTTGTAGGATCAATTGTCTCCTTTCCTTTCTTTTGTGGTATGGGTGAATCCGTCTTTGGTGCTGTAGCTTCTTTTCTTTTCTGAATTGGATTGATGGGCACATCTCGGTTTCTCAATGAGTACTGCTTCTATTGAGTGGACAAGGCATTCAAATATCCTCTTTGGTAATCATCTAAATCTGCATCATTTGCTAAGATAAAATCTTCATCTTTCTGGGTGCCTGAACTTTCTCCATACTCTTCTTCTTCAGTGATGTAAATGGGCAGATCGTCAGGAGTAAAGAAGTGATTTTGGTCCCCTACTACATCAGCGTCGTCATCTGAATCTTGACTCACAAAATTCTTCAAAAGAGGAGTCTTGATCTGCTGCTGGGCTGCCGGCTCTTGTGCTCTTTGTTCACGCTGCTTAATTCTGAATTGTGGTTGTTGCTGGCCACGGTAATTTGGATTACGAATATGCGTTTCTGATCTGTCAAGGTCCATTCTTTTGAACATTTTTTCCATCTCATGAAGCCAAGGTTGTTCTGATGTAGACTCTTCCTTTATAGTCACTCTTTTCTCTGCTTTCAACTGTGCTCTCTTATCATTGAGATTCGCCTCAACACTAACGGTGATATTTTGCATATCTTCTAAGGTAGGCGGATATCTGTCTCGTAGTGAATAAGCCATTTCCGGATCAAAACCATCAAGGAATTTAAGAATAGCTAACTTTTTAGATGGCCTTAAGTCATCTGGAATTGCATTATACACTGCATTAAATCTGATAACATAATCCTGAACAGACTCACCAGGATTACGCTTGATGCTGGTATACTCTGAAGTGATTTGCAATGGATATTTCTTCATCTCCCACCGATCTAGAAACAAGGTCTAAAGTTCCTGTAGCGTATTGATACTCCTTGCTTGCAAAGCTCTGAACCATTTACGAACCTCTCCTCCAAAAGTCTGGGCAAACAATCTCATTGAAACATTTTCCGCATCAATTTCATGCAGGTCCAAAAAATCCGTCATTCGGACAATTGTTGCTGAGCTGATATACTTTGTGGTGTGCCATCAAATATAGGAATCTTGCTCTAATAATTAGCAGGCATAGGATCCAAATTGGCCGGCAAAGCAAGGGGTGCAAATCTGACAGCCATGGTTCTTGGTGGATTTACAGTCAGCCTTGGAGATGTTGGTGGAGTAGGTACAACTGAGGTGTGAGGTGTATGAGGAGGTGTGTGTGGAGGAGATGTAGTTTTAGGCGTGGAAACAGTAGATGAAGGCGAATTGATTGGAAACTTCTGATCAGAAATAATGGGTTGCACAGGGATGGTAGAAATGAAAGGCGGTTCAGTAGGATGTCTAGAGGTAGATGCCACAATAGATGATCCAATGGTAGCAGATGCAGTTTCTAGAAAATCAATGATATTCGTAACCTCAATTTTTCTTTAGAGCTGTCTTAAAATGAAATTCTCAATAGATTTGTTAGACTTTTCAATTTGAAGGGCGGCCGCGAAATCGGGATCTGGAACTATAGAATCAAGAGCATTTTCATACTTGGTTTTGAACAATGACAGTTCAAACTTCTCATCAAAAGCAAGTTCTTCAAGATATTCAAAAATTGCAGGACATGAATGGGATTTAACCATGGGAGTCGCCGAGCTTTCTTGGCGAAGGATCTTTCGAATCAAGTTTGGATTCTCGTAGACAGGGGGCGGGTTAGGATTTGGATTAGCTCTTGTATGTCTTTTTGAAGCCAGTGTGTTTTTCAAAAGATCGAAAGAGTATAAATAATTCAGCCTATCAACTTCTAGACTCAATCATCCAAAGGTCTAGAATGAACAAGTTTACTGGGGTGATTTGCAAATCAAGTGTTCACAAGCTAACCGGAGATCGCCTGAAGCACCATTTATCTACTTCCGCTTATGCATAGCAAGAGCATTTCGAAAGTTACCTGGCATGACTTCAGACTCCGTCTAAGACTAATGCAACAAACACATCAGCAAGCAAACCATTGAGATTTCTCCCCAGTATGGTCGCCACTATGTTAGCGTTCAAATATACCTTAGGCTGAAATAAGGTAAAATTCAAGGCTACATCAAACCACGCTCAACCTCATAGCTAGCCCTACAAGGATAGGAGAGGGCTCTCTCCGAGTCAATCTCGGCAAAAGGTAATCAATGAGGTCGAGATGACTGAATTGATAACTAATTTTAGGCTAGGTATGAAGTACAAGGAATTTGAAATTGATTGATTTTTTGAAATTTTGTTGAATTCAAGGGAAAGGCAATTTTGGGTGCGAGGATGAGGCACAGTTTTTGCAGAGGTCTACTTGGGGCAAGATAGGCGATTGTTTTGATGCCTTTAAAGAGCATGAATGGATAGATCAGACTGGTGAGAAGCTAAGGAGAGCAAGAAACTTTCAAGGATTCTCCATAAACAGATGACAACATGGAGAATCAAACAAACTTAAAGGCAGAGCATAGCAAATTATGGATTCTACCTTAACACTTCATTTGTTCAATTGCAGAAGATAAGAGAAGGAAAGTGATACAGATAAACAACTTACAAATACTAAAAGAAGCACACCATCAATACATAAATCCACATGAATCCCAAATAGTGCTGCAAAACCCTGGCCTTCCTTTGCCAAAAATGCAGATAAAATATGTACAATAGAGTGTCAAGCTATTCCCAAGAGTCCAACCCTGAAAATGACTAAGAAAAT